>JXCR01007783.1:377769-422406 GCA_002079205.1 Phalaenopsis hybrid cultivar | reverse complement strand
GGGGGGGGGATTGTGTCACCATGTAATTAATATTCATAATATAGTTTGAGATGTTCAATGTAGGCCCCATTTGGGGCGGCGAGAGGCCAGCGACGTGGCCTGCTGTTGCTAGTTTTTACTGTTTGGGGCGGTGACAGGCCAGTGGCGCTGCTCGTTTATCATAAAATGCTGGCCACGGGTTCGACCCCACGGCTCGCGTTTCTCATTCTTTTTTTTATGGTGGTGCCCTCCTTTCCTTTGCGATGCGTCTGCCCTAACCCTAGTGCCAAACTCCTGCAAATATGCGATATCTTGCTCCCCTTCCTCCTCTTTTCTCACGTTTCTCATGCTACCTGGTTTCTCTTCCTCCTCTTCTGCGTTTCTCATGCTACCTGGTTCCTCTTCCTCCTCCGCTCCCCAACGGCAAGCACATTTTTAGCAGCAGAAATTTTTGTTGTGGCTGCGGCTTACGCATTGATGTTAGATTTGTTTTTTGGAGTTATTTGTGGCAGTGACTGGTGCATTGATGTGAATACATATCAGTTGGGTGGTTTGCATGAGGATTTTAGAAAAAAAAAAGAAAAAAAAAGTTCTCAGTGGTTGTGGCTTGGGCCAGAAGGTTCTAGCCATGGATTGAGTTGGTGGCTGTGGCCTGAGGTGATGATTTTGGGCTGTGCCCTGTGGTGGCTGTGAGTTGGGTTGATGGTTTAGGGTTGTGCCTTGGGGTAACGACTGTGGCTTGTGGTGGTGTTTTTGGGTTGTCCCTTAGGGTGTGGCTGTGGCTTGGGGTGATGATTTTGGGTTGTGCCTTAGGGTGGTGGCTGTGGCCTGGGTGGTGGCTGTGGCTTGGGCATTGATGGTTGTGGCTTGAGGTGATGTTTTCGGGTTGTGGCTTGCGTTGCGGCCGTGGATTGGAGTGGTTGTGAGTTGGGGTGATGGTTTAAGGTTGTAGCTTGAGGTGGTGTTTTTGAGGTGTGCCTTAGGGTGATGGTTGTGGCTTGAGGTGATGCCTGTGGCTTGAGTTGATGATTTTGGGTTGTGCCTTGGGGTGGTGGTTGTGGCCTGGGGTGATGGCTGTGGCTTGGGCATTGAGGGTTGTGGCTTGGGGTTATGTTTTTGGGTTGTACCTTGGGGTGTTGACTGTGGTTTGGGGTTGTGGATATGGCTTTGGGGTGACTGTGGGTTGGGGTGATGGTTTAGGGTTGTGACTGTGGCTTGGGGTGGTTGTTATGGCTTGAGGTTGTGGATGTGACTTGGGGTGGCTGTGAGTTGGGGTGATGGTTTAGGGTCGTGGCTATTATAAAAGGCTTGAGTTGGTGGCCGTAGCTTGTTTGTTGTTATTCATGTTGATTTATTTTGTTGGGTCTGGTAGAGTGCATCTTCTCCTGTGTAGTCTTTTTTCACTGATCTTGGTAATGCTCCACTTTTTGTGGATATGGCTTGTGAAATTTTTTGTGGCAATTTTTTTAATGTTACTTTGCTTTTTTTATTGTAGTAATACAATGATTAATAAGACTAAAGAAACTGGTACGTTCGCATTGTACGGCAAGAACGAAAATAATATTTTGTGATATTTGTCTTAAAGAGATCTATCTTGGAAATAGGCTTGCTACTTATTTCAACAAGGAAGGGTGACTAAATATTATCAAAAAATTTAAGGAAAGTACAGTCATAGAGTATGACATGATGCAATTGAAGAACAAGTTGGATCAACTCAAGAAGGATTGAAAATTTTGGAAGGAATTGAAACGAGAATCAAGGAGCTTAGAGTGGAATCCAGTGAAGCGAACCTTTGATGCTCCAGAGGAGTGGTGGGCAGAAAGACTTGCAGTAAGCATTTTTGTCATGTTCCCTAAATTTGTCAATTTCAATTTTTTTTTTAATTGAAGTTTCTTTTAAGAATTTTTAGGTGGTGCTCACTGCGAAGGGATTTAAAATTTGTGGAGTTTAGCTTTAGTTGGAAGAGAAGCTGGATCGAATGTTCTGGGATGTCGTTGCTACGGGCAACTATGCATGCCTCCCCAGCGAGACAGGATTTGGTGGTACTCCCAGAACTTGGAAGCCTAGAGATCAGGTGATTCAAATGAAGTCCCCAGCTCGGAACAACATGAACTTGAGTCCACATCTCGTTCTAAGCGTCCAAGGGTTTAGAATGAAAAGAAAGTTGGGGATGCTTTTCCTTAGAAGCCATGTATCACTGTTGGTGTTTTCTTGCAATTTCTATCGAGCAGGACCTGGAAATTCTGAATGGATCCAGTGAATTTTCTTAGGATGAACCACTGTATCTGTTTACGATAAAGTTGCTTGAGGATCCGACCCATAGAAATTTTTTTTTGTGAAGATGCCCGATGTCTGCAAGGTGACATATCTACAACGTTTTTATGATCACATGAACATTTGAGAGACTATTTCAATTTACAATCACTTGGGACGTTTATATTTGTCTATTTTTTCATTATAATTTGAATATTTAAACTGCTTGGAACTTCGCTTATTCAGTGCATTTTATTTGTTGTGTTTTTTCTGTAGTTGGCAATCTTATGTGGTTATAGCTAATTCATTTGCTTTTGTGTTAAACTTCACGATTCTGATCTACATGGATGCAACTGAAAAAGGGCGCAGAAGGATAATTGCAGTTGTTGTATGCTTGATCTACGAGTATTACAACTCGTACATTGATCGGTTTTCATACATGACATACTCATATGTTGGGGATAAATGGGTTGGGGAGTTGTTTGCGGGCCACCCAACAAGATTTACCAATATGTTCCGCATCAGTCAGACATTATTCATTGATCTGTTGGAGGAACTTTATTGATCTCATGAACTTCATGGCTCTACCAGGACGACTACGTGATGGGTTTTGGCGATAACCCTCTACATACTATCCTAGAATGAATTAATACGAGGGGCAATGAAGCGATTTCAACACTCATCCGAAATAATTTGCAGGTACTTCTCAATGGGGTTAAAGACACTTGCGAGCTTCTTTACAGGTCATCAAAATACTAGTCCGACATTCGAACAGATCCCTAAGGAGAATTTACACGATGCACGAGACATGTCGTGCTTTAAGGTAATCGCTAAAAGTCATTACATTCAATTTTGAAAAAAAACAACATTATTACGAACTTAATGTTATTTTACCAAGATTGTATTGGAGCAATAAATGAAACACACGTTGACGCACGTGTTCCAAATAATGAGAAGGCTGCATTCATCTGTCGTTGTGGGATCCTGATGCATAATGTTATTGTCGTTTGCGATTTCAACATGTGTCACTTTTGTCATATCTGGTTGGGAGGGTAGCACGCATGACAATAAAGTTTTCAAAGTTGCAACGCAGAATGTAACTTACAACTTCTCACATCCTTCTGTAGGTACGCTTGAGACTTAAATAATCTCGTATTTAACTTTTATCTCAATATTAATTATATAATTTATATCTGGTAAATACTACTTGGTTATGTTGGATATCTGTCGCTGCGATGATATCTCAAGTCCTATCCTGATACGAGATATCATATATCGCACTTTAAGCAAGCAAGCAATGCAACACGGGATAGAAAAGAAATGTTTAATAAAAGACATTTCTCGTTGCGCGGTGTCAATGAGATGACTTTCAACTTTTAGAAGAAGAAATATGTTGTACTGCGCGATATGTCGTCTTTACCCGTTTCCTAAACATGTTCAGATTGTGATTGTCACGATTACGTTTCACAATTACATTCGACGTTATCCTTCCCGCAATGACATCGACTTCTGTCGTGCTGACGAGGATCAGGAGCATGTACCTACCGAAGCATTTGAGTACCGTCTTGGGCATTCTTTACCACAATATGAGATTGATGCTTCCCCCGTCTGTACTGTAGTCGGGAAAGATGCAAGCGAGATGACATAGCTGAGGGAACAAATTACTGATGCGATTGTAGGAGGGTGATTGAACTATTTATTATTCTATTATTGTACTTTTTTTTATTATATTTGTATTTTGCTTAGTTTCTGTTTATTTTTATTTCCTTGTATATTTGATAATGATTGTTTGAGTTTTTAACATTTCATTTATTTTTGTTATGGTGGATTTGTGGGGTCGATAATGAGATTTTTGGTCTTGTGGGTTCTTCGAATGCCCTGTTGGTCGTTGTTAGCTGATGTCATATATGAAATCCTAATAAAGTCAACAAAGTTTCTCCCTTCTTTTCGTTGCGATATGATTTTCGAGATTCTTTTGAAAGACTTTTCTTGGTGATATGTATATGTGACTGACACGAGCTTTGTACTACGCGGGTTAAAGGCAACCGAGAATCATTTTTCTACAGGGTCTGTTGTCTTCTTTAGTAATAGATTCATAGTGACAAATTGGTTTGGTGATGTACTGAGTTTTCTGAGACATCTTGCCTGCACAAAATTATAATTGCTTACTTTGTTTATATATTTCTACTTGATTATTTTGTACAGTTTCCTTTTTATTTTCATTCCTAGTATATTTGAGATTGACTGTTGGGCTTTTTACGCTATTCGTAGGGTTTTTTTTTCATTTCCATTTCATTTGTTTTTCTTTTAGATCGTTTGAGAGGTTAATGATGAGATTTATGACCTTATGAGTTCTTCTGGATGCCCTGTTAGTCGTTGTTAGTTGGTGTCACATATGAAATCCTAATGAAGACAATTAACTTCTATCTTATTTTTAGTGATATAATTTTTTAGGATCTTCTAGATGGTCTTGTTTTAGTGATATGCATATGTGACACGCGAGCTTGATTTTGCGTGGGTTAAAGACAACATAGAACCTTTTTTTACAAGATCTGCTATTTTCTTGTAGTGACATATTCATTGATTGGTACATTGAATTCTCTGAGACTTCACACCTGCTTAAAACTATAATTTATTGCTGGTTTGTCTTTTGTATCATTCAGAAAAGATGAACTCCAGGATTTCAGGGACCTCATGACGATTGCTCAGCTACTGCGGATTTCAAACTTCCCTGTTTATGTCATATTTGACGCATAGCCATAGGAGAAAGTTCTACAACTGCTCGCGCTGGACAGACGGTTTGGAGAAGTGAGTTCTTTCGGTTGGCAGACAATCTGATAGATTCCACTGTCGAAGTGATTGGGACTGGATAGCATCTATGGAGGATAACGTAGCTCGTGACGTTCGTCGTCTGCATTATAAAATTAATATTATCATATTACTAATTGTAATTTTGATAGTTTTTCTCTTTTGTAGCATACTTGATACTCATTGTTACATGAGGTGTTTATCTGGATTTTTGTATCATTATAAAGTGAATTTTGCTTCTGAAGTATCAAATATATGGCTGAAACAGTTTTATTACAAACAACATTACTACACAAGGTCAGAATGATCATTTTTTTCCAGAAACAGCCGCTGCACAGCTGTTTTCAAACTGCATAAAATAAGCAGTTAGTTAGCTTCCCTGCAATATCTTCCTGGGATAGCTAAGCTGCATCAGCTTATTGATAAGCTGTGGCTACCCCAAACAGACACGTAGTCTCAGACTAAATTTGACAGGAGTAACTTATATTTTTAATATTATGATCATAAAGGATCTAAATTTGTGAGTGCCACAAAGGTGTTTGTAGATCTCAGTCATGACCTGTGAAGCAATGACACCTTAAAATTGGAGTCGTACTCATGTTAGACATGGACATGGCTCCGACACGGGTTGATATGTATTCAACACAACTAAAAATGTATTGGAGCCTTACTTGAGTTCGACACTAGTGGGGGCATGGATCGGCACCGCTCAACACGACATCAAGCAAGAGCGAGACTTGAGAACTTAAATGTGCACACTTGTCTTATCCTTAGGTCGAATCAGTTCAAGTTGCAACTCAAAATTGAATCCACAACATTCTCGAGCACTCCTCAACAACTCGCCAACATTCTCAAGCACTCTTCTGTCATCTTCGAAGCCTTACATTGAAGCAGGAAGTTTCAAGTTGCTTCCATTGCGGTGATGTTGTCGAGTGGTGAGGTTGTCGAGCAGCCCTTAGTGTAGGAATCCCATCATCGATACGATCTAGAGCTTCTTTCCCGGTTCTCTGATTGTCGAACCAAGTGAACATTTGAGCTAAGCACCCTTCTCAAAATAACTCGAGAGGTGTTTTTCATTTTTTTTAAGCTGGAAGGATTCCTCATCACTTAGTTATTTAATTATCATAGGTTTTCATTTTTAAGATTTTTTTTATATCTAAAAGATTTCTCGCATTTTTTTTCCTTTTTATCTGGTTGGCTTCTATAAAATTGATTTTTAATTGCATATAATGATGGCTTTGGCAACGTGAGAAAAATTGTTGTTAGAGCACAAATAAATTCTCATGTGGAGGGAGGATGCCTTATTAACTGATGTTGATATAAATTATGATGATATTGGTATTAAGTGTTTTGGGTGATTTTTTGATATTTTGAATGTAAATAAAAGTTTCCTTAATGATTGCATATTTTGTTTTGTGATGTATTTAATAGAAGTATTAAAATATATTTATTTATATCAATGATTTATTTAATATAAAATTACGTGTTCATGCCATATTGTGTCCTGCTTTTTGCAATTATGTTGTGTTATCATATTATATTGTATCGTGTTCGTTCCTATGCTTAATAGGTTATGACTTTAACTTCTTTTTTGAGTCAACACAACCACATTTCATCAAAAGGTCTTCCAATATTGGTGAATCATAAAGCCAGTCACGTGATTTGTATTGCAAACAATTTGTCCTTTACTGGTTGACCTCATTGAAGTGGTCGACAAATGATTTTCACCGATCAACTTCATTGTAGATGGTTAGGACCATGAAGTTCTAAAACTCTGGTTGCTTCGACATTGAGCTTTAGAGTAGTTAACAGCCTTAGATGTTTAGGGTTTTACGAATTCAAGTTTGTTTTGGAGCATTATAGTTGTTGAGGGGCACGCTTGTTGGTGTGGCTTTGCTGCAAAAAAGCTTGTGAGAACATCATTCAACCCTTGGCCTACAAGTGCTGTTGTACAATTCAAATTTGTTTTGGGCCATTTAATTGTTGAGGAACATGCCTGTTGGTTTGGCTTTGCTAAATTTCTTTTAGGAGCATCGTTTGAAATTTGACCTGCAAATGTTGTTATAGCCTTGGGGATGTTGCCTCAGACAAATTCTGTGATGCTAGCTGAATTTTCTAGGTTAGGAAGAAACTTTTGAGAGTTTAGACTGGACTTGGATTGCCTCTTTTTTGCAGCATGTATCGGTTGATGCAAGGTTATGATAACGTCAAGTCTTGATGGTCGCTAGCTCCGGTCACTTTATTTGGCCATATTGTTTGCCAACTTGATGAAAGTCCACTTGGCCATTGTCAAGGTGAGAGGCATACTTTATGTTGAATTTGGGTATCATTCAGTTGTGTTCTAACACCTCAGTAGAGGCTTAACTAATCTTGTAGGTGCTAAATAGATGATTGATGGTGAGCATAGAATTTTCATAGATGTGGAACTATTGGATTTGTAATCCTCTTGCAAATTCAAGCCAATTATGTGTGCTTTATATTCGGTTGTATGGTTTCACATGAGATTCAAGAAGGCTAATATAGTGGAGTATGCCTCTCTTCAGCTTGTTGAAGACAAGACCAATTTTGATGCAAGCTCTTTGCAGTTTTGGAGGCTTTGCTAGGGATATGAAGAGTTTTTATCGAATTAAAACATCTAGAAAGGTTGATTTTCCTCTCTAATGTTTATAACTTATCTGTTCTATTGGTCATCATCGAGGGAGAGTCGGTTGGCATAACCTGTTTGGTTAGGAAGTTGGTTCTTCTTGATTGCTTTCTGATGTAATAGGTATTTTTAAATTGTAGGAGTAGTGCAACCCATTTTGCTAGATGTTACGGCTTTGTCATTAGAAACTTGAGCAAGTCTGTCTTCAAATCAAGGTGATTTTATGGACAGACTGCTTTTTGATTTGGGGGTAATATTTAAAAATCCTAACAGTTTGACTAATGTAGTTGATAGCATTTTTTTTTCTCCCTCATTTTGGTTTAACAATGCTTCAAGTGATTTACNCTAATAGTTTGACTAATGTAGTTGATAGCATTTTTTTTTCTCCCTCATTTTGGTTTAACAATGCTTCAAGTGGTTTTTTGAATACTGCAAAGAAGCTTAATAATGGCTAACCACAAATTTGGTGTCACTAGGGCTAGTGGATGGAGCAGGTATTTCTTGATGTCAACAGAGGCTTCTTGATGGGCTGCATCCCAAACAAATGAGGCTCCCTTATTCATGAGCCTAACGGAAGGTTGACCTTTGTTAGATTTCATATGAACCTTTGCAGGTAGGCAATTTGTCTTAGAAATAACGGAGTTGTGTTTATTTCTTAGAGTTGTCATTNGGCTTCTTGATGGGCTGCATCCCAAACAAATGAGGCTCCCTTATTCATGAGCCTAACGGAAGGTTGACCTTTATTAGATTTCATATGAACCTTTGTAGGTAGGCAAGTTGTCTTAGAATTAATGGAGTTGCGTTTATTTCGTAGAGTTGTCATCATCTATATTTTTTTTGGATTTTTGAGGTATCAATCTCAATACATTAATAACATGCCATGAAGTTAGAGAATTTGACGGATGAAACTTTAAAGGCATATTTGAGATCTTTCTTGATGTCATGTTCTCTTAGCTTGGCAAATATGTGTTTTGAGTTCATCTAGCTGTTCAGAGTCGTCTGGCTTTTGATAACTTGGGAATATGGCATTCAACTTTCTTGTGTGTATAATTCTCAACGATATAAATCATTGGCTCTTTGGTAAGTTACATTTGCATTATTAGGCTAAAGGCCATGATCCAATGTTAAAAATCTCCAATTCAAGTACAGAAGGATGAGTTCTTTTGATCCTTTGGTGGTATCAATATTGATAGTAACTAGATGACCCCATTTATGAATAAGAACATATTATGGGATGATTCATAGTCAGCCATTGTTAAGGGGAAGTTTTATTTGGGGCAGTTTGTCTTGAGAATCCTAAAAGTCGATGCAAATGCAAACCTAATATTCTTTTTTTTTTAAGGGTTGATGGTTGCTGTCTAATTGGTCATATTTTTCCTCTCAAATGAAAACAACTTTAATAAGTTTATTGGACTCCATTGTGTGCTTTCCCTTCATATCAAGATGAATTCGTCTCGGTAGATGCTTGATAGTCTTAGCTTTGGGATTAATGGTGAGCTGGTTGATATCCACTTTAATTGTTACCAAGATGGATCAGTATATATGCTCGCATAATAGGAAGAACTCTCATACTTTCCCATTTGGAAAAAAAACATTGCTGAGGATTTGACATCGGTCTTCCTTGAGCTCGCTCATTGTAGTTTGACCTGCATCTTGGAGTCCATTGGGGATTGGGGGTTAGGCCAGCATCACTGTTAACATTGTCAAAGCTATAAACATTTTCTGAAGCTTTCATTTTACTCACCATGTTGTAGGTCTTTACAAGAGGGAACAATGGATATACGCAAGGCCAGTTTTGTCAAAGTGTTCGTTTTTTTTTTAAATGTTTTCGAAGTGCATAACCTACTCTTCGGTTTGGTGGAAGATGAGGCCCTGCTTAAGTTAGATTTTTTTGGTGCAGGGAGTAGCGATTAATGCTCCACCTTTTTTTCTTCAAGTTGTAGACTAGACTAATTCGTGTTTTGGTCTTGGGAGTCCTCTAATTTGTTGAATTGGATTCCCTTCTTGCGACGATCCTTGAGTAGAGGTGGGGCTTAAAATGTCGAAGAGGGCTTGCGCGCTGCTCCTTTATACTGTTNTATTCTTTTTTTTTAAGGGTTGATGGTTGCTGTCTAATTGGTCATATTTTTCCTCTCAAATGAAAACAACTTCAATAAGTTTATTGGACTCCATTGTGTGCTTTCCCTTCATATCAAGATGAATTCGTCTCGGTGGATGCTTGATAGTCTTAGCTTTGGGATTAATGGTGAGCTGGTTGATATCCACTTTAATTGTTACCAAGATGGATCAGTATTTATGCTCGCATAATTGGAAGAACTCTCATACTTTCCCATTTGGAAAAAAAGCATTGCTGAGGATTTGACATCGGTCTTCATTGAGCTCGCTCAATGTAGTTTGACCTGCATCTTTGAGTCCATTGGGAATTGGGGGTTAGGCCAGCATCACTGTTAACATTGTCAAATGGGTCATTGTCATAGCTATAAACATTTTCTGAAGCTTTCATTTTGCTCACCATGTTGTAGGTCTTTACAAGAGGGAACAATGGATATACGCAAGGCCAGTTTTGTCAAAGTGTTCGTCTTTTTTTTTTAAATGTTTTCGAAGTGCATAACCTACTCTTCGGTTTGGTGGAAGTTGAGGCCCTGCTTAAGTTAGATTTTTTTGGTGTGGGGAGGAGCGATTAATGCTCCACCTTTTTTTCTTCAAGTTGTAGACTAGACTAATTCGTGTTTAGGTGTTGGGAGTCCTCTAATTTGTTGAATTGGATTCCCTTCTTGCGACGATCCTTGAATAGAGGTGGGGCTTAAAATGTCGTAGAGGGCTTGCGCGCTGCTCCTTTATACTGTCGTAGAGGACCTTAGGATGATTTGTCGTTTGTTGCTGGAGAGTGGGGAGCTGGGTATCCTCACATGGGAGACCATGACCATATTCACTGGCTTTAAGAAGCTTTAAGTTAAGGTTTGAGCTTCTTCCTGGATTGTTTATTTGATATTTATTGCCTATGTGCACTCTTTTTTCCTCGTCCTTCATCCTGCTCAGTCTCACTCTCAAAATCAGGAACGATTGTGTTGGGATGTGGTTTTTAACATGTTTAGGCCTCTAGCATTTCATTGTAAAACATAATGACCGGTGGCAATTGCACGAATGCTGCAGCAAATGGCATGACCAACTCGAGTGAATAAAGGATTGATACCCTGTAATTAGGAAACAGAGGGTTGGATCTCCCAACTATAATGACTTACTAATTATATAGAAATACAGATGAATTGCATTCCTAATGAATGCAAATTTTTTAGATTTGTATCTTTTTACATTCAAGAATCAGTTGTAATGAACGGCATTTTCAAAACAAAGTGTTACACATTTCATACGAATAGCATTTGTAGACAACCTAGCACTTTTGACACCTCGGAATATTTTTGGTTGTTTGTTTGCGTTTTCTGCAAACAATTTCTGTAATTTTTCTAATTCATGCTATTCTGGATAATTCAACAGAAATCTGAAGCGATTTGGTAGTCAGTCTAAATAGTACTTCAACACTGTTTAAGAAAACATTCATTCAAACGATTGAACATACACAAAAAAAGGTAAAAAAATCAACAAATCATACTTGGTGTAGCAGTCTGGCAGATATGCATCACTCTTTTATGATGCACCGTTTACTGATTTTTTTTCTTCATGCTTCTTGCTTTTTTTGCAATTTAGATTCAAATATTGCAGCAATGGAAATACTGGTAAATCACAAGGTGTCGAAAGTTTTCAAAATTTCATGAATATTTTCAGGGTCTTAGCTCAGCCGAAAAATCTAAGGCAAAGGCGTTGAGAACTACAGAGGTCAGTGCTTCCAAGGCCGGGCAGCAGTCCTCATCCCAACTAATAATTCATGCTGTACGCCCTGCCATTAGATCTGGCGTTTATAAGATATTTCAACCTGGAAATTTTCAAGTCCTAAATAGGGAAAAAAATAGTTTATCTCCTGACAAGAATAACACTAAACCAAGAAATGTCAGCAGAGTACCAACCACTCCAACCATCATTCCTCCTGCCTCAACCCAACCTCTAAAAGGAATTATGAACCCAAAAGGTAAAGTTGAAGGCACTGGCAGTGCTTTGAGTCCGAAGAAACTCCCCTTTCAGGTTCAAAATCGGAATGATTTCTTCAATTCGTTAAGAAAAAAAACATCTTCTGGCCAACACTCGAATTCTACCAACTTATCAAGTGATGGTGGCTCATCATTCACCACGGAGGTGATCGCTTCAAAATTTGATTTTCCTGCTGAAAAGAAAAACGTTCTTCACAGTTCAATGGAGAGTGAGAATTTTTCTGCTGGAGATAGTGATGATGGCTTTGAAGAGCCTGAGAAGTCAGCTCTGGATGAAGAAGAAGAAGCCTTTCTAAGGTCGCTGGGATGGGAGGAGAATGCTGGTGTGCAAGCTTTGACACATGAGGAGATTGAATCTTTTCTATCTGAGGTAACTATGTAAATATACTTTTACGAGTTCTCTTTTCTTTCAGTTTTAAATTTTTATTTGGAACTGTGATTGTTGACATTTTGATTTGCAGTATAAAATGCGGAGGCCTGCTTCAAAGTTGAACGTATAGTACAAGTGGAATTTCTTACCCGACCCACTTATGGTTCAAGAGAAGAATGTGAAAGATGGAGAATAAGATGCAGTGTGCATTCTTTGTACTCTTTTGTTGGGTGTTTTCTCCCAGATTTTTTTCTTTTTCTTTTCTTTTTTTTTTTTTCGTGGTGCATTGGATGGAAGTAAAAGGAAAGGAAGATTATAGGTTCAAGAGTCAGAAAAAAAAGGGCATAGCATTGAAATTATTTTTCTTGAATTTCTTCTGTTTTTTAATATATTATTTTATCTGTTTCAATTTTTTGTGTCAGTTTGGAAGAGAAGGCGCTGTTTCCTTTGCTGCTACAGCTGGTGGTATACAATATGGATTTGCACTTCTAGTCTGCCTTAAATTAGTATATCTGAAGCTGTTTCTTACAGATAATTCTAAAATACTTGTTATACGGGATCTACTCTAGCAGTTCAATGAAAATTTTAGGTTCTAAAATTGATTTGATGAAAACTTTTGATAGAGTGAACGTCTTTTTCTTTATGACAGAAAGGACAAACTGGGATTTTTCACTACTTTCATTCACTGGGTTAAAGCCTGTACTGCTGAAGTTTATTTTTCTGTTCTTATTATCAGTGAGATAATGAGATAAGAGGCTACTTCCTCCTCTAGGGCTGCCTTTTATCTCTATATTTATTTGTTATTGTTATGGATGTTTTTTTCTCACTTTTGGACAGCTAGGACCATAACTACAATGAAATTAATGTCTCATGTGAGTGGTTTTTGACAAGGTTGACCTTAATTTTATCAATTAACTTTCTTTAATTTCCTAAGTCTTTCATATGGCTTCAAACCTCTATGTTATTACTATCAGATCTGCTACTGGTTTCTATTGCAAACCTTTTCCTTGGGATTACTTGGGTGTTAAATTCTCTCTGCTGCTGGAAGGTTGCAATTTATTGAAACTTTCATATATAGCCATCTTTTTTATCGGTTTAGATTTGCCACTTTACCAAAAGGTTTTAGGAATAAAATTACCTCCATATTTTATAAATTCCTGCACCATAATGATGCTGCAAAGAAACTGTATACAATAGCTTGGAGGAAAGTTACTCTGCCTAAGCCTCATGGTGGCCTTGTTCACCCTAATCTAGATATTATTAATCTCATGTGCAAATCTAAAATCACAGGGAGACATTATAATTCTATTTCTTACTTATTTAAGTGATGCTCTAACCTTTATGGTTCTTTTTGGTTAATACTTGCTCTCACATTTCTACTTTCTTAACTAAGGTTTCATTTAGAATCAGAACTTGCATATACTTTTATGTGAATCATGGCAGAGACCTCCTGTTCTAGTTTGAACTCTGGTTAAATTTTTCTTTACTTCTTAACATGTTTGGTAGCTCTGTATACGCCTGTCATTAGTCTTTTTTTGCTCTTTTAATTCCCCCTGATTATTGAATTTAGATGATTTTTATTGTGCCTATTATTGATGATCACAATCCATGTTGCTGGTGGAGATTGGATCACTATTCTCATAAATCTGTCTACTACTGGGTTTATGAGAGTCTTCTTAAAGTTGAGTGGAGCATATTGATTGGTTTAAAGGGTATTCTATCAAGTTGGCTTTAAGTATTTGGAAAATCATCCCAGATGGATTGGAGACCAATGATATTCTTAATAGCAAAGAGATCATCACATTGAACCCTAACTGTGTGTTTTGTTTGTCTGGTTTGGAGAGTCTCGAACCATTTATTTTTTAAACGTATTTTTCCTCATCCTTTACTCTGAGGGCTACATTTCTAACAAAATTTTTAGATGGTTTTGCATTTTGGCTTTGCATGCTACGGCAGATCATATCTGGTATGAGAGGAATTGCAGGATCTTTATAAACCATTCTACCCCTACTGAGATCCTCATCAAGAACATTCGTAGTACTTATCTGGCAGAAATGCTGGAAATGAAAAATTCAAACATGGAGTTCTTTCTTACATTTAGCTAATTATATAGATTTGATACATTGCTTGGGTATCTGTTTTGTTGGTGCAGGCTGATTATACTAAATTTTAATTTATTTTGAATTTTTTTGGCATGGGATCCATATTTCTCGATGCTCGGCCATTTTATCTAGACCTTTTCTCTTGCTAGCTGCCAAAATTTACTGCCCAACTCATTGTCTTATTTCTTCTGTTTTTTTTTTCTTCTTTCCTCAGTTGTAATCTTTGTAATCAGGTTATTTTGTTGATATAATTAAAGCGTTATGTTGTTATTTTAATCTTAATAGTTGGGTGTGTGCCCTCATATAACCCCCCAGGCCAAAACAAAGAAAAACTTTGGATTATTTTGATGGAAATAGCAGTTTGTATTAGCTGCAGCAGTGTGCTGCTCACCGAATAGAACAATTCATTTGGATTTGATGGTATGTACATAAATTTTAGAAGAAAAATATATTAATAAATATTTTAGAGGCATTTACATAGATGCAACATAATTGTAGTTCAGGTATTAGATGTGTAAATACATAAAAATCCAACGGTATGTAGAAAATATATTAACAAGTATTTTAGCAGCATGTACATATTTGCCACAAATTTTTTATGTATTTACATAGTTAACACCTAAATTTTAATAGTTATATGCATAATGCTCAATTTTTAATATTAAAAGTCAGATTAATGAAACTGTGAGATCATTAGGTCAAAGCGGATAATAAGCGAGGCTTAGGACTATTACATTGTATGCAAATAAATCATGCCTAAGTCAAAGGACCTTTTTTTTTTTTTTTTTGGCATCCAGACACATATCATATAATTCTTCTTTATTTATATATAGTCGTATAAAGATTCATATTTATACGTATAGAACTCAAATACTTAATATCACTATTACGAATGAAATACACCTTTTCTTATATAAGTTTATAATGCTAAAATGTTATAAATATAAATTTCAAATTTAAGTATTAGATACATAAATACATTGAAAAAAATTATGTGACATGCATTGCTCTTTTGTTTGTTTTTTTTATTGTTTTTTTCAAATTACATGAAATTACAATCACAATTTAAACATTACTCGTGTGAAATGAGATCTTAAATTTAAGTCACACACTTCATCTTTCATTGCTCCTCATTTAAAAACAAAATATAAATTATTATTTGTGTGAATTTTAAAAGAGAAAACCTGCCATACTAGCCATTTGTACTTCCATTAATAAGGCCAATATGCAAAATATAAAAAAATGTGACTTTGCTTTGGATTACAATCGTATTTTGTTTTTTTTCTAAATTCTTGGATGATAATCCATAACTTACTTGACAAGGTTTCTTTCTTTGGCATTATAACAGATATTTTAGATTCCATGGAAACTTTTTTTTTTTAACTTTATATTTCAACCATTTAAAACATATCGATTGTATTTTCTTTCTTTAACTTTTATCTCTTCTCCTTAGATGTTTTAATTTTTCATAGATTCTTGGATGGAGATCATTGCAGAGTTGTTGGGTTGAGCCGAGCTCTTTTATTTTCTTATATGGAGACCATTTGTGTTAATGTCTTTCTTTTAATTGTTTTATTTTATTTTTAAGTTTGTTTGGAGTACAGTTCTTTTCTTCTCTCATTTGGAGCCTTTTGAGTTTTGGGATCGTCGTTATATAGTGATGAGTGGTGTCTTGCCTCTTATGGAGCCTTCAGAGATCCTCGCGGCTGGCCGACTGGCTAGTTTAATAATCTATGGCGATTTATGTGATCTTTTTCTTTTAGTTGGAGCTTGCATTGATGGTTGAAGTGATTTCTCAATTCTACTCCCATCATTTACTATTGGAGCTTACATTGGTGGTTGTTATGTTATGATTTCTCAATTCTGAGATGTCTTTTGTTGTTATATACTGCTTTGGTCTTTCTTGCTTTCATTGGTTTGTCGTTGTCATATTTCAAATTCTGCATTGTGTAATAATGATTGCGGTTGGTTTTCTCTTTGTATTTTCAAGGCTTTAATGTCAAGTTTTATGTGTTCTTTAGTGTTTATATGCTTTTCTTCCTTGTTCAATAAAGCATGGGTTGTCCATAACTTTCTCACCAAAAAACAATAATAATAAAAAAGTTAAATGGTTGGTAATACTTGCTTTCTTATCATTATTACTAAGATCCAATATTCTTAATAAAATCCATTTACCTTTTATTTTTTTATTAAAAAAAATCAGCTAATATATTTACATATCTAACGCATGATATTTATATTTTATCACATTTGTGTCATAAAATTATACATGAATGTATATTTCACTTTTAAAAAGACAATGATCATAATATTTTGATGTGATGTTAAATATTTGAACGAGATGTGAAAATAAAAAATTTAGATTTCAAAGCTATAAATATATAAAAATTATGTGGCCATTGATTTAGAAAATTTTATTGGTGTGATATGAATTTATTTACATATTAAATTGTCAAATCCTTTTTCGATTTCTGACAAACAGATGAAACAATTAGTGATTGTCTTATTGTGAACAGATTGTATCTAGGAATATATCTATTTTGTGAAATCATCAAGAAAAAATTAAAATAGCTCATCAAATTATTTCTTGTGATCACAAACAATATGATTTAAACCTAATGAACAATCCCACTAAGAAGCTACATAAACACCAAAATAATATGCTTATTTATATATCAATAATAAATTTATTTAATATATAGTTATGTAATTTTTTTTTGTTAGATTAGTTGCATTCATGAAGTTTAGGATTGTTTAAATAATTGTTTACTTAAAATTCATTTAATTAAGATCTTAATTTTACACAATAAACTATGAATTAATGAACTCTAGTATTTATTTAATTAACTAATAAGTTGCTCGATACTTTTTGCTAGTTAATTGGCACAATTAAACTCAAACCATCATAAATGTAAACAAGCCTAGCTTCATTACAACACAAAAAAAAACAACAAACCTTTATCCCATTGAGATCGGCTACATGAAATCTTTTCCTCCATTGTATCCTATTAAGTGTAATATTTTCATTTAATTCTAATAAATTAAGTTCTTTTTTCATATAACATGCCCATATCTATTTAGGACTATAACTGCCTTTCTTAACATAAGTCGAATCTAAAACATCTACTCTCTCAGCCAAATCATCAGATGGTCGATGTTTGATGTGACCAAACCATCTAAAAAGACTAATTTTGGTTGGCACTGGAGCCACACTAACCCTTTCACAGATACATTCGTTTCGTATTTTATCTCTAAGAGTCAAGTCACTCATCCACGTAAGCATTCTCATCTCGGCAACATTCAACTTAGTTTAATGCTTCTCTTTCATAGGCCAACATTTCGTGCCATAAATCATTGCAAGTTTCAACATCATCTTATAAAAATTTTCTTAAAATTTAAGGAGTACTTTTTTTATCACACAATAGACTCGATGCTTTCCTCCACTTAAACCATCTAACATGAATTCTACTAATAACATCCACACAATCACTTTGAACAATAGACCCGGTATATCTTAAACATTTACTCATTTTAATGATTTGATCGCCTATTGTTACAACTCTGTCACTAGGTATACTACTACTAATTACATTCTATGCATTTAATTTTAGATCTACTCAAACGAATGACTTTAGAATCTAATGTAGACCTCCATAATTCAAGTTTATCTAGGACTCTTTCTCTAGTCTTATTCACAAGAAGGATATCATCAACGAAGATCAAACACTAAGGTGCATCCTCCTGTAAATGTCTAATAAGTGCATCTAAACTAAAGCAAACAACTATAGGCTTAGAGTCGATCTCTGATGTAATCCAACTGAAATAAGAAACACAAGTAACAGATCTAGTATACATTTCTTTAATGACTTGAACATAAGTCATATCAACACCTTTCTTTTCAAGAACTCCCTAAAGAACTTCTCGAACCCTAATCATAACCTTTTTCTGAATCAATAAAAATCATATGCAGATCCTCTTTACTCTCTATACTTCTCCATCAAACTTTTCAATAAACAAATTGCTTCCATAGTAAAACTGCCCAATATAAATCCAAATTGATCATGATAAATCTTTACATCACTGTCTTAAACTATGTTCAATTACTCTCCCACATAATTTTAATTCATGACACACTAACTTAATTCCTCTATAATTTGCACATTTTTTAACATCCCCTTTATTCTAAAAATAGAGACCAAAATACACATCCTCCACTCAGGTATATTTTTAGTTTTTAAAATAATATTAAAAAATTTAGTAAGCCAATAAATTCCCAAATCACATAAATATNTGTTCAGAGTCGTCTGGCTTTTGATAACTTGGGAATATGGCATTCAACTTTCTTGTGTGTATAATTCTCAACAATTTAAGTCATTGGCTCTTTGGTAGGTTACATTTGCATTATTAGGCTAAAGGCCATGATCCAATGTTAAAAATCTCCAATTCAAGTACAGAAGGATGAGTTCTTTTGATCCTTTGGTCGTATCAATATTGATAGTAACTAGATGACCCATCTATGAATAAGAACATATTATGGGATGATTCATAGTCAGCCATTGTTAAGGGGAAATTTTATTTGGGGCAGTTTGTCTTGAGAATCCTAGAAGTCGATGCAAATGCAAACCTAATATTCTTTTTTTTTAAGGGTTGATGGTTGCTGTCTAATTGGTTGTATTTTTCCTCTCAAATGAAAACAACTTCAATAAGTTTATTGGACTCCATTGTGTGCTTTCGCTTCATATCACGATGAATTCATCTCGGTAGATGCTTGATAGTCTTAGCTTTGGGATTAATGGTGAGCTGGTTGATATCCACTTTAATTGTTACCAAGATGGATCAGTATTTATGCTTGCATAATAGGAAAAACTCTCATACTTTCCATTTGGAAAAAAGCCATTGCTGAGGATTTGACATCGGTCTTAAGACCTTGAGCTCGCTCATTGTAGTTTGACCTGCATCTTTGAGTCCATTGGGGATTGGGGGTTAGGCCAGCATCACTGTTAACATTGTCAAATGGGTCATTGTCATAGCTATAAACATTTTCTGAAGCTTTCATTTTGCTCACCATGTTTTAGGTCTTTACAAGAGGGAACAATGGATATACACAAGGCCAGTTTTGTCAAATTGTTCGTCTTTTTTTTTTTAAATGTTTTCAAAGTGTATAACCTACTCTTCGGTTTGTTGGAAGATGAGGCCCTGCTTAAGTTGGATTTTTTTGGTGCAGGGAGGAGCGATTAATGCTCCACCTTTTTTTCTTCAAGTTGTAGACTAGACTAAATTGTGTTTAGGTCTTGGGAGTCCTCTAATTTGTTGAATTGGGTTCCTTTCTTGCGACGATCCTTGAATAGAGGTGGGGCTTAAAATGTTGTAGAGGGCTTGCGCGCTGCTCCTTTATACTGCCGTAGAGGACCTTAGGATGATTTGTCGTTTGTTGCTGGAGAGTGGGGAGCTGGGTATCCTCACATGGGAGACCATGACCATATTCACTGGCTTTAAGAAGCTTTAAGTTAAGGTTTGAATTTCTTCCTGGATTGTTTATTTGATATTTATTGCCTATGTGCACTCTTTTTTTGCACGAGGAAGATTTTTTCCTTCATCCTGCTCAGTCTCTCTCAAAATCAGGAACGATTGTGTTGGGATGTGGTCTTTAACATGTTTAGGCCTCTAGCATTTCATTGTAAAACATAATGACCGGTGTCAATTGCAGGAATGCTGCAGTAAATGGCATGTCCAACTCGAGTGAATAAAGGATTGATACACTGTAATTAGGAAACTGAGGGTTGGATCTCCCAACTATAATGACTTACTAATTATATAGAAATACAGATGAATTGCATTCCTAATGAATGCAAATTTTTTAGATTTGTATCTTTTTACATTCAAGAATCAGTTGTAATGAACGGCATTTTCAAAACAAAGTGTTACACATTTCATACGAATAGCATTTGTAGACAACCTAGCACTTTTGACACCTCGGAATATTTTTTGGTTGTTTGTTTGCGTTTTCTGCAAACAATTTCTGTAATTTTTCTAATTCATTCTATTCTGGATAATTCAACAGAAATCTGAAGTGATTTGGTTGTCAGTCTAAATAGTACTTCAACACTGTTTAAGAAAACATTCTTTCAAGCGATTGAACATACACAAAAAAAGGTAAAAAAATCAACAAATCATACTTGGTGTAGCAGTCTGGCAGATATGCATCACTCTTTTATGATGCACCGTTTACTGATTTTTTTTCTTCATGCTTCTTGCTTTTTTTGCAATTTAGATTCAAATATTGCAGCAATGGAAATGCTGGTAAATCATACGGTGCCGAAAGTTTTCAACATTTCATGAATATTTTCAGGGTCTTAGCTCAGCCGAAAAATCTAAGGCAAAGACGTTGAGAACTACAGAGGTCAGTGCTTCCAAGGCCGGGCAGCAGTCCTCATCCCAACTAATAATTCATGCTGTACGCCCTGCCATTAGATCTGGCGTTTATAAGATATTTCAACCTGGAAATTTTCAAGTCCTAAATAGGGAAAAAAATAGTTTATCTCCTGACAAGAATAACACTAAACCAAGAAATGTCAGCAGAGTACCAACCACTCCAACCATCATTCCTCCTGCCTCAACTCAACCTCTAAAAGGAATTATGAACCCAAAAGGTAAAGTTGAAGGCACCGGCGGTGCTTTGAGTCCGAAGAAACTCCCCTTTCAGGTTCAAAATCGGAACGATTTCTTCAATTCGTTAAGAAAAAAAACATCTTCTGGCCAACACTCGAATTCTACCAACTTATCAAATGATGGTGGCTCATCATTCACCACGGAGGCAATCGCTTCAAAAATTGATTTTCCTGCCGAAAAGAAAAACGTTCTTCACAGTTCAATGGAGAGTGAGAATTTTTCTGCTGGAGATAGTGATGATGGCTTTGAGGAGCCTGAGAAGTCAGCTCTGGATGAAGAAGAAGAAGCCTTTCTAAGGTCGCTGGGATGGGAGGAGAATGCTGGTGTGCAAGCTTTGACACATGAGGAGATTGAATCTTTTCTATCTGAGGTAACTATATAAATATACTTTTATGAGTTCTCTTTTCTTTCAGTTTTAATTTTTTATTTGGAACTGTGATTGTTGACATTTTGATTTGCAGTATAAAATGCGGAGGCCTGCTTCAAAGTTAAACGTATAGTACAACTGGAATTTCTTACCCGCTTATGGTTCAAGAGAAGAATGTGAAAAATGGAGAATAAGATGCAGTGCGCATTCTTTGTACTCTTTTGTTGGGTGTTTTCTCCCAGATTTTTTTCTTTTTCTTCTCTTTTTTTTTTTTTTTCATGGTGCATTGGACGGGAGTAAAAGGAAAGGAAGATTATAGGTTCAAGAGTCAGAAAAAAAAGGGCATAGCATTGAAATTAATTTTCTTGAATTTCTTGTTTTTTTAATTTATTATTTTATCTGTTTCAATTTTTTGTCAGTTTGGAAGAGAAGGTGCTGTTTCCTTTGCTGCTACAGCTGGCGGTATACAATATGGATTTGCACTTCTAGTCTGCCTTAAATTAGTATATCTGAAGCTGTTTCTTACAAATAATTCTAAAATACTTGTTATACGGGATCTACTCTAGCAGTTCAATGAAAATTTTAGGTTTTAAAATTGATTTGATGAAAACTTTTGATAGAGTGAACCGTCTTTTTCTTTATGACAGAAAGGGCAAACTGGGATTTTTCACTACTTTCATTCACTTGGTTAAAGCCTGTACTGCTGAAGTTTATTTTTCTGTTCTTATTATCAGTGAGATAATGAGATAAGAGGTTACTTCCTCCTCTAGGGCTGCCTTTTATCTCTATATTTATTTGTTATTGTTATGGATGTTTTTTTCTCACTTTTGGACAGCTAGGACCATAACTACAATGAAATTAATGTCTCGTGTGAGTGGTTTTTGACAAGTTTGACCTTAATTTTATCAATTAACTTTCTTTAATTTCCTAAGTCTTTCATATGGCTTCAAACCTCTATGTTATTACTATCAGATCTGCTACCTGTTTCTAAAAACTTGTTTACATACACATCAGTATTTTACGTGATTCTACTGGTTTCTATTGCAAACCTTTTCCTTGGGATTACTTGGGTGTTAAATTCTCTCTGCTGCTGAAAGGTTGCAATTTATTAAAACTTTCATATATAGCTATCTTTTTTGTTGGTTTAGATTTTCCACTTTACCAAAAGGTTTTAGGAATAAAATTACCTCCATATTTTATAAATTCCTGCACCATAATGATGCTGCAAAGAAACTGTATACAATAGCTTGGAGGAAAGTTACTCTCCCTAAGCCTCATGGTGGCCTTGTTCACCCTAATCTAGATATTATTAATCTCATGTGCAAATCTAAAATCACAGGGAGACATTATAATTCTATTTCTTACTTATTTAAGTGATGCTCTAACCTTTATGGTTCTTTTTGGTTTAACACTTGCTTTCACATTTCTACTTTCTTAACTAAGGTTTCATTTAGAATCAGAACTTGCATATCCTTTTATGTGAATCATAGCAGTGACCTCCTGTTCTAGTTTGAACTCTGGTTAAATGTTTCTTTACTTCATAACACGTTTGGTAGCTCTGTATACGCCTGTCATTAGTTTTTTTTTGCTCTTTTAATTTCCCCTGATTATTGAATTTAGATGATTTTTAATGTCCCTATTATTGATGATCACAATCCATGTTGCTGGTGGAGATTGGATCACTATTCTCATAAATCTGTCTACTACTGGGTTTATGAGAGTCTTCTTAAAGTTGAGGGGAGCATATTGATTGTTTTAAAGGCTATTCTATCAAGTTGGCTTTAAGTATTTGGAAAATCATCCCAGATGGATTGAAGACCAATGATATTCTTAATAGTAAAGAGATCATCCCATTGAACCCTAACTGTGTGTTTTGTTTATCTGGTTTGGAGGGACTCTAACCATTTATTTTTTTAATGTATTTTTCCTCATCTTTTACACTGAGGGCTACATTTCTAACAAAATTTTTAGATGGTTTTACATTTCGGCTTTGCATGCTACAGCAGATCATATCTGGTATGAGAGGAATTGCAGGATCTTTAAAAACCATTCTACCCCTACTGAGATCCTCATCAAGAACATTCATAGTACTTATCAGGCAGAAATGCTGGAAATGAAAAATTCAAACATGGAGTTCCTTCTTACATTTAGCTAATTATATAGATTTGATACATTGTTTGGGTATCTGTTTTTTTGGTGCAGGCTGATTATACTAAATTTTAATTTATTTTAAAATTTATTGTCTTATTTCTTCTGTTTTTTTTTTCTTCTTTTCTTTGTTATAATTAGGGGTGTAAATGAGCCGAACATGAGCTGAGCCTCGTTTATATTTCGAACTCAAAAAGTGTGTTCGTCTTCGGCTTGTTTGCTTAACCAGCCGAACACGAGCTGTTCACAAACAAAGGGTCCTTTTAATAACTTTAATCATGTAGTCATAAGATAATAAGGGTTTGAGCAATATTTAAAAATTAGTATTTATATTAAAACATTGTTTGAATCTAGTTTAATAATTTTTATTTTATTTTTTTAATTAATATTTTAATTGATTATAAATTTTTGTATTCTTGTAGTCAACTAAATTTTTATAAAATACTACTTTTATATATATATATATTTATATAATTGATGAGTAGTATATCGAGCTAAAACAAGCCGAACACGAATGAATAAATCTTAGTTCGTGTTCGGCTCGTTAACTTATCGAACGAAATTAACGAGCCGAACACGAGTTTTTTAATGAGCCGAACACGAGCTATTCGCGAACAACGAGCCGTTCTGGCAGCCCTAGTTGTAATCTTTGTAATCAGGTTATTTTGTTGATATAATTAAAGCGTTATGTTGTTATTTTAATCTTAATAGTTGGGTGTGTGCCTTCTATAACCACCCAGGCCAAAACAAAACAAAAACTTGGGATTATTTTAATGGAAATAGCAGTTTGTATTAGCTGCAGCAGTGTGCTGCTCACCAAATAGAACAATTCATTTGGATTTGATGGTATGTATATAAATTTTAGAAGAACAATATATTAATAAATATTTTAGCGGAGTTTGCATAGATGCAACATAATTGAAGTTCAGTTCTTAGATGTGTAAATACATAAAAATCCAATGGTATGTAGAAAATACATTAACAAGTGTTTTAGCAGCATGTACATATTTGCCACAAATTTTTTATGTATTTACATAGCTAACACCTAAATTTTAGTAGTTATATGCATAACGCTCATTTTTAAATATTAATTCACATTAATGAAATAAAACTGTGAGATCATTAGGTCAAAGCGGGTAACATTTCATTGAGTGGGGCTTAGGACTATTACATTGTATGCAAATAAATCAAGCCCAAGTCAAAGAACCTTTTTTCTAAAATTCATAAAAAAACATTTTTTTTTTTTTTTGGCATTCAGACACATATCATATAATTCTTCTTTATTTATATGTAGTGGTATAAAGATTCATATTTATATGCATAGAACTCAATACACCTTTTCTTATATAAGTTTATGATGCTAAAATGTTATAAATATAAATTTCAAATTTAAGTATTAGATACATAAATACATAGAAAAAAATTATGTGACATGCATTGCTCTTTTGTTTTCGATTTTTTTTTTTATTTTTTTTCAAATTACATGAAATTACAATCACAATTTAAACATTACTCGTGTGAAATGAGATCTTAAATTTAAGTCACACACTTCATCATTCATTGCTCCTCATTTAAAAACAAAATATAAATGATTATTTGTGCGAATTTTAAAAGAGAGAACCTGCCATACTAGCCATTTGTATTTCCAATGATAAGGCCAATATGCAAAATATAAAAAAAATGTGACTTTGCTTTGGATTACAATTGTCTTTTGTTTTTTTCTAAGTACTTGGATGATAATCCATAACTTACTTGACAAGGTTTCTTTCTTTGGCATTTTAACAGATATTTTAGATTCCATGGAAACTTTTTTTTTTTTTTTGTTTTAACATTATTTTTCGAACATTTAAAACATATCGATTGGATTTTCTTTCTTTAACTTTTATATTTTCTCCTTAGATGTTTAGATTTTTCATAGATTCATGGATGGAGATCATTGCAGAGTTGTTGGGTTGAGCCGAGCTCTTTTATTTTCTTAAATGGAGACCATTTGCGTTAATGTCTTTCTTTTAATTATTTTATTTTATTTTTAAGTTTGTTTGGAGTACAGTTCTCTTTCTCTCTCATTTGGAGCCTTTGGAGTTTTGGGATCGTCGTTATATAGTGATGATTGGTGTCTTGCCTCTTATGGAGCCTTCAGAGATCCTCGTGGCTGGCCGGCCGGCTAGTTTAATAATCTATGGCGATTTATGTGTTCTTTTTTCCTTTAGTTGGAGCTTACATTGATGGTTGAAGTGATTTCTCAATTCTACTACCATCATTTACTATTGAAGCTTACATTGGTGGTTGTTATGTTATGATTTCTCAATTCGGATATGTCTTTTCCTGGTCTATACTGCTTTGGTCTTTCTTGCTTTCAGTGGTTTGTCGTTGTCATATTTCAAATTCTGCATTGTGTAATAACGATTGCAGTTGGTTTCGGTTGGTTTTGTCTCTTTGTATTTTCAAGGCTTTAATGTTAAGTTTTATGTGTTCTTTAGTGTTTATATGCTTTTCTTCCTTGTTCAATAAAGCATGGGTTGTCCATAACTTTCTCACCAAAAAACAATAATAATAAAAAAGTTAAATGGGTGGTAATACTGAATTGTTTGCTTTCTTACCATTATTAATAAGATCCAAGATTCTTAATAAAATTCATTTACTTTTTGATTTTGTATTAATTAAAAAAAATCAGCTGATTATTTTCTCTTACACCACATTCATGATTTTAAAATTTACATATATATACCACACACTTATGTATTTACATGTCTAACGCCCAAAATATGATAATTATACTTTATCACATTTGTGTCATAAAATTATACATGAACGTGTATTTCACTTTTAAAAAGATAATGATCATAATATTTTGATGATGTGAAAATAAGAATTTTAGATTTCAAAGCTATAAATATATAAAAATTATGTGGCCGTTAATTTAGAAAATTTTATTGGTGTGACATTAATTTATTTACATATTAAATTGTCAAATCCTTTTTCGATTTCTGTCAACCAGATGAAACAATTAGTGATTGTCTTATTGTGAACAGATTGTATCTAGGAATGCATCTATTTTGTGAGATCATCAAGAAAAAATTAAAATAGCTCATCAATTGTGATCACAAACAATATGATTTAAACCTAATGAACAAACCCACTAACAAGCTACATAAACGCCAAAATAATATGCTTATTTATAAATCAATAATAAATTTATTTAATATATAGTTATGTAATTTTTTTTTTTGTTAGATTAGTTGCATTCATGAAGTTTAGGATTGTTTAAATAATTGTTTACTTAAAATTCATTTAATTAAGATCTTAATTTTACACAATAGACTATGAATTAATGAACTTTCTAGTATTTATTTAATTAACTAATAAGTTGCTCGATATTTTTTGCTAGTTAATTAGCTCAATTAAGCTCAAACCATTATAAATGTAAACAAGTTTAGCTTCAATACAACACAAAAAAACAACAAACCTTTATTCCATTGAGGTCGTTTACATGAATTATTTTCCTCCATTGTGTCCTATTAAGTGTAATATTTTCATTTAATTCTAATAAATTAAGTTTTTTTTTCATATAACATGCCCATATCTCTTTAAGACTATAACTGTCTTTCTTAACATAAGTCGAATCTAAAACATCTACTCTCCTAGCCAAATCATCAGATGGTCGATGCTTGATGTGACCAAACCATCTTAAAAGACTCTAATTTTGGTTGGCATTGGAGCCACACTAACCCTTTAACGGATACATTCGTTTCGTATTTTAACTCTAAGAGTCAAGTCACTCATCCACCTAAGCATTCTCATCTCGGCAACATTCAACTTAGTTTAATGCTTCGCTTTCATAGGCCAACATTTCATGCCATAAATCATTGCAAGTTTCAACATCTTACAAAAATTTTCTTAAAATTTAAGGAGTACTTTTTCCAATCACACAATAGACTCGATGCTTTCCTCCACTTAAACCATCTAACGTGAATTCTACTAATAACATCCACATATATATCACAATCACTTTGAACAATAGACCCAGTGTATCTTAAACGTTCACTCATTTTAATGATTTGATCGTCTATTGTTACAACTCTGACACTAGATATACTACTACTAATTACATTCTATGCATTTAATTTTAGATCTACTCAAACGAATGACTTTAGAATCTAATGTAGACCTCCATAATTCAAGTTTATTTAGGACTCTTTCTCTAGCCTTATTCACAAGAAGGATATCATCAACGAAGATCAAACACTAAGGTGCGTCCTCCTGTAAATGTCTAATAAGTGCATCTAAACTAAAGCAAAAAACTATAGGCTTAGAGTCGATCTCTGATGTAATCCAACTGAAATAAGAAACACAAGTAACAGATCTAGTATACATTTCTTTAATGACTTGAACATAAGTCATATCAACACCTTTCTTTTCAAGAACTCCCTAAAGAACTTCTCGAACCCTGATCATAACCTTTTTCTAAATCAATAAAAAACATATGCAGATCCTCTTTACTCTCGATACTTCTCTATCAAACCTTTCAATAAACATATTGCTTTCATAGTAAAACTGCCCAATATAAATCCAAACTGATCATGATAAATCTTTGCATCACGTCTTAACCTATGTTCAATTACTCTCCCACATAATTTTAATTCATGACACACTAACTTAATTCCTCTATAATTTGCACATTTTTGTCCATCCCCTTTATTCTAAAAATAGGGACCAAAATACACATCCTCCACTCAGATATATTTTTAGTTTTTAAAATAATTTTAAAAAATTTAGTAAGCCAATAAATTCCCAAATCACATAAATATTCCCTCTCTTCAATAATGCTGCAAAAATTGAATCAAGCTCAAGTTCAAAATCAAATTTTGGCAAATGTGTGTGAATATAATATTGGTACACGATTCACTTCATTTTCAATTTCACTTGTTTTAAATGTGAAATTACAATCACTATATTTAAGAGTAGTCTTAAGGGTATCATAAGAAAGCTCGTCATAAAATTTATTTTCACTTCTATTTGTTTTGCAGGAAGTTATGCCCCACCGAAATTTGATGCATGGCTAATTTCCAAAACTATCTCAACAGCATAAAGTTTCTGAATCAAGTTGGTGCAGCACCAATTAGTTCAATCATTTATGATATTCTTTGGAGAATGATTCAAAACGCTCATGTTTTATAAAAGAGAAAGCATCACCAAAAAAATAAAAAAATTAAAAATCAATGAATTACTACAATTTGGATCCAACTTTCAGGAGCAGAGCTAATTGTACTCTACAGAAATAAATTTGATAACTTGCGGAAGACCGAGCACTTACATACATTTACCTCTGAAAAGATTTCAGTATTGCATGCCGATCCAAAATAAACTGAGAATCCAATTAGCTATTTTCTGCTTCAATATATAAGATTGCTAAGAAGCCAGAATGCAAAACCAGGAATACACCCCAGCAACAGCTTTGCCAAAGAATGAAGAGATCTGTCTAAAAAAAGAATTTTCTTTTTTCAAAAAAAAAAAATTAATATTGAGAAGAAATGAGAGATTATAGAGTAAAAGAAGGCACAAAAAACTCTCAATAGCAAACAAAAAGGAAAATTGTCAAAATAGTCCCTGATTCTTTGCAGGTGGTCCTTCTAATCCCAGAGCTTATTAAGACTATCAAACTAGTCTTCAAATTCTTTTTACATGTGCTATCTCGTGAAAGACTATTTTAGACTCTAATAAAATAGCCTGGGATTAATTTGACTCTTTTATAAACTCTGAGGCTAAAATGGCCAAACTAAATAGTCAATGGACTATTTTGACACTTTACTCCAAGCAAATATTACCTAGGAAGAATGAATTATTATTGGTTGTGGCTTTTCATAGGTCTCCTTACAAAAGGATGATCTAATAGCTGGGCTGCAGTGGGCCTACAATTTGGATCCACCTGAACACATTTTCTGATAAAATCTTGTGCTTGTTTGGATAAATTAGTTGGAATAGGAGGCTGATCACCTTGTCCAATTTTGAAGAAGGCGTGTTGCTGCAAATGAGGCAATGTCAAATTATAGAAGAAGCGGCTTCATGTACTCAGAGCTTCATTAGAAATAATATGACCGAGTAAAAATACTATCAAAAATTAAAAAAACTAGCACATACAAGTAAAGAAATCTTATTTGATATCATGCTTACTCTTATTCTTACTCTGCGACATT
Source organism: Phalaenopsis hybrid cultivar (assembly GCA_002079205.1). Classification (NCBI taxonomy): domain Eukaryota; kingdom Viridiplantae; phylum Streptophyta; class Magnoliopsida; order Asparagales; family Orchidaceae; genus Phalaenopsis; species Phalaenopsis hybrid cultivar. Next base: position 392,769 of record JXCR01007783.1, on the reverse strand, counting down.
CTAAAATTCTGTTCTCTATCATTTGATACATAGTTTCCTTTATGTACTACAAATAATTAGATCTATAAAATCATTAGTTGTGCTCCAATTATACAAGTTCAGCTTTATGCATCCTCATTTTCGAAATATTATTTATTTGCCTTGATATGCACGTGTCTGCATCNTAGAAGAAGCGGCTTCATGTACTCAGAGCTTCATTAGAAATAATATGACCGAGTAAAAATACTATCAAAAATAAAAAAAAACTAGCACATACAAGTAAAGAAATCTTATTTGATATCATGCATACTCTTATTCTTACTCTGCGACATTCTAAAATTCTGTTCTCTATCATTTGATACATAGTTTCATATATGTACTACAAATAATTAGATCTATAACATCATTAGTTGGGCTCCAATTATACAAGTTCAGCTTTATGCATCCTCATTTTTCAAATATTATTTATTTGCCTTGATATGTACGTGTCTGCATTGAAGAATGTATTCAGGAGCAAATCCTCCATTAATTTTTTTAGGATTTCTTTGTTTATCATATATTATAAATTTTTAGAAGGTTCTTTCACTAAAATATATAATTTATGCGGTCTATTTCCTTGGAAATAAAATCCTATAAATCATGTTAGCCACTAAACATAAAGTCAGGAGAAATGGAGATTCTATTTGTTTAACTGCAAAGCATGAACTCTGTGAATCACCATGTGATTATCAGGGTTTCAGCAGATTTTACGATTAAAATTTAGACACAAAACTATACAGGGCTGGCAAAATTCAAAACACAATTTTATAGCTCTATAATAAGCTCTACAAGCTTTTCTATTGAAAAAAAAGAAAAGAGAGATTAGCCTTGCATGGCAAATAAAACTTCAATCTGAAAATAAAACTGCATACAAAAGCGAACCAAAACTTCACTCACCCACTCCACATTGGGATAAGGAATCTGTCGTGTTAACATCTCTAGAACAGTGCAACCCAAGCTCCATATATCAGCCGCGTGCCCATATGCCTTCTTAGGATGGACAACCTGAGAAAATTATTATCAATGAAAAATGACCGAAGACAGTCCCATCAAACTTTATTGGAATAGAACCAAAATACATCTTATTGATACAAAGAGGGGTATACATACCAATTACAAGATCAACTAAAAAGGAAAAAATTAAACTCAGGATATAATAGATAGGGAAAGAAATAAAACTAAATATAATATGAAAATGAAGGAAATAAAAAAAAATAATTCGGAATAATTAGAAGTAATTAATGGCTATTACTAGCCATTAAAATATTCTAATACACACCCTTAAGTTGAAGCATGGATGTTAGTCACGTTCAACTGGGCTTGAAATCATCAAATAGTGACCGAAAAAGAATCTTTGTGAAGATATCTGTCAGCTGGCTACTCGATGACACAAATGAAAAGCAAATTCCCCTAGACTCAAGTTTTTCCTTAATGAAGTGTCGGTCAATCTCAATGTGTTTGGTGCGATCATACTTTACCGGATTATGTGCAATGCTAATGGTTGTCTTATTATCACAAAACAACTGCAGAGGAACGAAGACTGGCATACACAGTTCTCGAAGCATGATATGTAACTAGAGTGCCTCACAAATTCATAGTGACATGGATCAAAATTTTGCCTCAACACTGCTCCAAGAGCCACAAACCACTTTTTTTGTCCACGCAACCAGGTTTCCCCACACAAATGATCGGAGATAGATCGCCGATTATAGACGGATCTGACCCAATCAATATTTGTGAAAGCAACAATATTGCGAGAGATGTGGTGGAAAAATACAAACCTGAGCTCGTCGTACCTCTTAAATAGTGGAGAATCTGGTGGACAGTTTGAAGATGATGCTCATAAGGGTCATGCATAAATTGACTTACTATCACAACTGCGTGGCATAGGTCGAGGCGTGTATGGGCAAGGTATATGAGTTTCCCCACAAGATGCTAATAGAGTCTTGTTAAACAGGAACTACCTCGGGAACATCCAGAAGTTTCTCATTTGGATCCATCAGAATAGCTACTGGTTTGCACAGAAGAAGATTGTTTTCTATCCAAAGGTCAATGACATATTTCCGCTTAGACAGGCAAATGTCCTGAGATAATTGAGCAACTTCCATGCCTAAGAAGTACCATAGAAATCTCAAGTTCTTCATCCTAAAGACGGCAACAAAAATTTCTTTAAGAGATTCCAATGCTAGTAGATCATTCCCTATGACAATAATATCGTCGACATAAACAATAAGGATAGCTACCTAGTTGCTGGAAGAATTTCGGAAGAAGAGTGTGTGGTTTGATTGAGCCCGAGTGAATCAATAACCTACCACCACCTGAACTTCCTGAACCATGCTCGTGGTGATTACTTCAGTTCATGGTAGGACTTTCACAGTCCACATAGTTGCCCCTAGGAGATAGAGGAGTCAAAGCCTAGAGGAAGGGCCATGTAAACCATTTCCATTAGGTCACCGTTCAGGAACACATTTTTGACATCAAGCTGGAATAAGATTCAATCCAGATTCACTGCCAGAGATAAGAGAACCTGAATGATGTTTAATTTAGCCGCTGAAGCAAATATCTCCTCGAAGTCAACTTTGTTGGTCTGTGAGTACCATTTGGCCACCAATCGTGCTTTGTTACGTTCAAAGGAACCATCAGATTTAAAATTGATGCTAAAAATCCACTTGCATCCCACTGCTTTCTTGCCTCAAGGAAGATCAACAATGTCCAAGTATGGTTTTGCTTAAGGGCATGCATCTCCTCCATAACAGCAGCTTTCCAGGTTGGGCATGCTAAAGCAGCCTCAATAGTAGATGCAAGTTGATAATTTGTTAGGGTTGTAGCAAATGATTTGTCGTTTGGCAATAATCTGCGAAAGTAGATATAGTTTGCCACAGAAGAAGAGAACATGTTTGATTGCGTACCTTACTAGAGGAACTAACTTCCTCATTTTGAGTCGGAGCAGTGCTGAGAATGTCATATGGGGGGCATTCAGGGTCCGACAAGTGGTTAGCAAGCTCCTGAGTTGGTGCATCAGAACGAGTGCGTCGAGTATAAACACGGAGAGGAGGGAGTGCAGATGTAATCAGAGGGGCAAATGTCTCTTTGGTGATAAGAGAGATGGGTGAAACAAAAAGAACCAAAGGTTCCTCGATGGTAGGTGACGTGGGGGGAAAATCCACGGTAGTAGGGTAAGAATCCAAGAACTCTAGCTCCCCTTCACGTGAGGTCGAGTTAGAAAAGTATGGAACACTTTCAAAAAAAGAGGCAATATCACTCACATGAATCTTACTTGTGGTAGGGTCAAGACACTGATACCCCTTTTCAGTGACAGAGTATCCTAGAAAAACATATTTTATGGATCTGGGATCAAGTTTACTCGGAGTTGTGTTTGTGTTCCAAACAAAGATTGTGCATCCAAAAATTTTGAGGTCTAAATTGGAGAAGACCCAATTGTTAGAAAAGAACGATCTCAAGCGGATAAAGGGGTACACAAGTTTTGAATTTTTTAAGGGACTCAATTTATGAGATAAGTGGTGGTAAGAATGACATCATTCTAGAAACGTTTTGGGACATTAAAATGGAACATAATGGAGCGAGTGACGTCGAATAGATGTCGGTTTTTTTCTCTCTACAACCCCATTTTTTGAGAAGTGTCGGGACAAGAGCACTGATGGAGGGTGCACTTATTATCAAAAATTCTCCTAATATAGAGTTGAAAAATTCACGATCATTGTCAGTTTGAATGATTTGAATAGAAGTAGCTTTAAATTTATCTTTTAAAATATAGACTCATGTCATCTGAGTGTAGTCATCAATCAAAATAAGGAACTATCGTTTATTGGTGTAGCTAGGAGTGCGAGAGTGCCCCCATAAGTCACTGTGAATAAAAGGGAAATGAGTGTAAGGTGTGTAATTGTGGGGTAGATAAGGGACACGATATTGTTTAGCTAACTGACAAGTTTCACATTTGAAATTAGAAGAATTTTTACTAGTAAACATCAGCGGATACAATTGCATTAGATATTGGAAACTAGGATGACACAAACGAAAATGTAACAACATAATAGAACAATCAGTGAATTAAAATAAACAACAACTATTGGGCAGAGTGTCCTCATTCTTACTTTTTTTTCTTAAAAGAAGTAGAGTCAGTAAACCTGCTTAGCAGTTACAATCATCCTCCCAGAACAACGATCCTGAAAGACACAGACATCAGATGAAAAATGAGCAACGCAATCAATATCATATGTCAGGACAGATAAAAAGTTTCATTTCAGTAGAGATAAATGTAACATGGATTCTAGAGTTAGGTCTGTAGTTAAAATAACAGACCCTTTATCAATAATAAGATTTGAGACCAGTCAACAATTTTAACAATACATTTCCATGAACAAAGATAGTATGTTGGGAAGACTTGAGAGCTTCTAGTCATGTGATATGTTGCATCTGAATCAATGATCCATAGACTAGAAGGGGCAAAAGAAGGGAGTATCATAGAATTGACACCTTGACGAATGTGGAGGTTGACGGGTCGAAAGGGAGTAGGTTGGATTCAAGCATCTTGATTAATTGCTCCATTTTACTCTTAAGAGAATTGGAGGATTCTGGATTGTTTTTGGTAGATGTCGGTTGCACCGTGTTAGATTCAGATATCACAGTGAGACCCTTGGCAGAAGGAAGATTTGGTTGAAGGTTTGGATATAGGTTTCTAGTGGAGCTTCCAACACTTCTCACGAGTGTGGTTGGGCTTGTGGCAATAATCACACATGGGATGACCAACTCGGGGTTGAGAAATATTAGATACCAGGGTGGAGGCTTCGACCAACGAAGTAAAAGCACCAAGCATGACAAGTCGTCGACTCTCTACACGACGAATCTCAGTGAAAGCAGCTCGAGTGGAAGAAAGAGGATCATGACCAAAGATATATCCCCATACTTCATCAAGATCTTTGTTGAAGCCTGCCAAAAATTGGAATATAGAGTCCTTTTCTACAATTTTATGGAAGAGAGATAGGTTAGCTGGAGATTCTTAAGTGTAGCCATAATCTAGGTTGCATTCCATCCATAATGCAACTAAATTATTGTAGTACTGTGTCACAGTCATGGATCATTGTTTTGTTTCACGGATTTTCATGGACACCTCATAGAGTTAGCTGAAATTCCCTACATCCGAGTAGATATCACGAACTGTCGTCTAGAGGGCACTAGCGGAAGAAACATATATGATCGACCAATTGAAGTCTCCATGAAGTTGATCATCCATGATATGACCATGGAATTCTTCACTTCCCAAGCTCCATATGTTGGGTTAGCCTTTGGAGTTTCACGTATCATACCAGTGAGATGAACACATTTCTCACGTCCTTTGATGAACAACGACACTGGTTGTGACCATTGGAGAGAGTTACTGTCATTTAATTTATGGGTTGTGATCAAGAAGTTCATGTTGTTTTCCTGTCCTTCGGTTTGCATAGAAACAAAGTTTGGAATTGATTCGCCGGCCGACTCAAGAACCCCTTCCAATGACGATTCATTGTTGGAGGAGTTTGCCATGATCCTAATTGAGCCAAACAAAATATTGGGTTGATGGGACATTGAAAGATTCCGGTATATATATGGACTTCCTGTCCTCGGGGAGAAGTTTTAGCTTGACCAAAACCTCAGCCGGTTGAAATATAAGTACTGGCAGGCAGAACAAATGAAATCAGGCGAATCTGGAAGAAGACCCAGCTCTTAGTACGAGTTCCGGTAGTTGACAGAAAGTCACCTGGCGCAGGGAGGCCAGATCGGCGGTTCTGGAGGATTATCCAATGACTTGGAAGAAAGCGGGTGCATATATTGCTAGAGAAATCGCCAGAGGAAGCAGACAGAGGAATCCTATGCTTATATTGCCAGAGAATCGCTAGAGGAATCGCCAAAAGAAGATGCAAAAGTTGCTAGGATCAACGACATAATTAGGATCAACTATTGGGATCGTCAAAAGAAGACGGAGAAACTGCTAGGGGTCACTTGCTTGAAATGCTAGAGGAAGCAAACAGCGGAGCAGTGGTTCTTGTCGAGAGAAAGCAAATCTGGACATGGAGAAAAGAGAACTGGAGAGACCTGCGGAGTAAGAAGATTCTCAACATCCTATTTTAGGACCATGACTCTGATTCCATGTTGGGATATATACCCCTTACAGGATCAACTAAAAAGGGAAAAATTAAACTCAAGATATAATAGAAAGGGAAAGAAATAAAACTGAATATAATAGAAAAAGGAAGGAAATCAAAGGAAATAACTCAAAAAAATAAATCGGAATAAACATAATTAGATAATGACAATTAATAGCCATTAAAATATTCTAATAAAACTAATAAAATAAAAGGTGATCAAGCACAGTCAACTCTATGATTTCATGATTAATATGAAAATAATTACTAACCTCAGGAGCCATCCAGTATACACTTCCTTTACAAGATTTCAGATCATTGAGTTTGGATATCTGACATAATGAACAATAATGTCAGTTATAAATGTAATTAAGGATAATCAAGCTTCTTAAATAAGTACAAACAGAAAGTATACCTCCTTCGCTAATCCAAAATCTGCAAGTTTTACAGACCCGTTTGCATGAACCAATATATTGGCGCATTTGATATCTCTGAAAGTAAAAGAGGAAATGGCTTTGGTTATAAATAAGAAGGAATAATAAATTTCCTGTGTCAAATAAAAACATCCCCATCATTGGCACCATCTCAACTACTTAAAAATTAGATATTTTGAGAACGCAGATTTCTAGCACCTCAAAAAAGTATCATGAAATTCCAAAACTAACTAAAAGAGTAATCTTAAACTATAAATAAATCAGGCATTAACTGACCGGTGCACCACATTCCGCTCATGAAGATATTGTAATCCATTTAAGATCTGCCTAGTATACGCCGAGACTTGTGTATCGCGCAGCTTATATTTTTGATAGAGAGAGGCCAGAGAGCCTTGCGTTACAAGTTCAAGGAAGATAAATAGTTTTGATTCTTCCTGTATAACACAATAGTCCAAACACAATCATAAAATATAGTATGGATTCATAAGAAAGCAAACAGAAACAAGCTTATGTTTGGCAGCCAAAGTGTAAATTGCGCACAAATAATATAACAGCTGCCAAAGTTATTATTTGTGAGGCCAAAAGAGCTTTCTTCTTTTTTTCTTTTTAAAGATAAAGCTCTACAAAAAGATTACTAAGGAAAAAAGAACCGAATTAGTGCTGAGAAATATAAGCAGAATTTCCAGAAGATCCACATTATTCTATGTGAACATGTACTTAAATCCTGGATGCATATAATCTGCACTCAGCCTTCATATTCCCGATGACTTCTAACAAAAAAAAAAAAAAGAAATAAAAAAACTAAACGTTATTGCTGCTTGTGATATGTGACTCTGAACTTCGAAAAGCCCAACCAGGTGATTTAAGCTCTCTCTAGAAAGGTACAGTGCGTTTTTGTGCTGATTATTAAGGATGTAATTAATTTATTAAGAACTTTGAATGATTGTTAAAAAATGGAATGGAGAACAGAAAATATCATGCTCCACCTAGATAAGAGAAGAAAATTCAAGGCTGTTTAAAAGTGATCAAAACACTCAGACGATAATTTCTTGAACAAACACTAAATAGCAGCTAGCTGGTAAATCATAGGATATAAAGTGGAAACCAAGACAAATTGCTCCGTGTGCTTAAAAAATATAACCGACAGAGAGACAAAAATGATTTCTGAAAAATATTAAGGATAATTAATGAAATAGTAACATAAGAATACCTTGTCCGTTCCATAATACTGAACAATATTTTCATGCTCAAATTGACTCAAAAGTGCAATCTCCTGTAGAACACAAGTTGAAAACAACAGAAGATTGTTATCATAAAGTGTACCTAGAGTGAAAAAAAAAGGCTTTCTGTTGATGCAAGAGGCTGACAAGCTACCCAAACTGGAAGAGATTGTGAGAAGGCAAACATAGTAAAATAATTTTGAGCACGCATTTTTCTCACCTGTTCAAGTTGTAGAATACATTGTTGAGCACAACTTCCTTTTTCGAGCAAAGATACCTCTTTAACAGCGAAAAATCTACCATCACTGCAAATATTGGCAAAATTAGAATGATTTTAAGAAAAGTAAAGCAATATTTCCACAAAAAATTCAGAAAAAAAAAAGAATTTATTCAGCATTTTATTTTTTGGGAAGAGCTGAGAACAGAAATTAGATAGGCAACCAACTTCAACTAAGCAATCAAAAAATGTATAAAATATCAGGTGTGAAGGCATTATATCTCTTAACATGAAGCTGCGAAGCAAAATTCAAAGACCAAAAAGGTATGGAGCTAATAATGATGAAGAAGATTCAGTAACCAAACTTCCATTCGGCCAGTAGTAGCTTTCACAATAAACAAAAATTCCCATCAAAGTTAAAATGAGCTTGGTACAACCTTAATAAAAAAAAAAAAAATGTTTAAAACAACATTAATAACTTGCAAGTGATGACACAATGCTGATAACCATGTCAGTGGTTAAACCATTCTAGAATCCAAGCCCTCCATTGAAATTGGGAAAATGAGAGAAAAAATCAGGCAATTCCATTTTACTATCACAAGAAGCTACAACTTTACCAAACAAGAATTTCTTTCAAAATTTACTTTGGGAAATTGAACTAATAAAAAAAAAACTTCACACATTTCAGGGCACTGTTAACTTTATCTTAGTGTTGTTTGAGGTGTTCAAATTTATTTTGCAAATTATTAACAATTCTTATCCATATTATCTTGTTAGCGTTGGAGCCCGATCGTTGCTCTTGATCGCGAATCGGCGTTCACCCGCTCCCGCCTCCTCTATTTCGCGAAACGCCGCAAACACCCGATTGCGTCTCCCGCCTCCCTTGTTTGCAAACTGCTCCCGCGAACAGTTCTTTATTTCGCGAAGAATGGCGTCTATCGCAAAAATTCCTTCTTGTTCGTGATAAAAGGTCTCAGACGGCTCTTCTTTTTGGTTCTAAGTCATATTTTGAGTTCTTCTTCCGTTTTCTCGGGATAGAGGAAGGTTTCCTCGGGATAGAAAAAGAGTTCTTCTGGCTTCCACGGGACAGTGGAAGAGAAGTGCAAGGAGGAGCAGTTCCTTGCGGCAGAAGGAAGAAAAAAGAAGAAGAAGAATATTGTTCTCTCTAGGCTTCTTCTTGGTGGCTTGTGACAGAAGGGAAATTGAGTTTATTTCTCTTGTAAGTTTGTCTTATTCGGTGTATCTCGGTGTAGAGTTTCTTCAGTGTATCTCGGTGTAGAGAGAGAAGAACAGAGAGAGAATATGAGAGAGCAACGGAGTGAGAGAGAGATTTCTCTTGTAAGTCCAGGTGATCGGCTGGTGTAAATTCCTCAAGTAGTAAAATCCTCTGCAACTCCGTGGACGTAGGAAATTTGTCGAACCACGTAAATCTGTGTGTTCCACTATGTTGTTACTGTTTTCTGGTGTGATTTTTCTCATTCTATTTTTGTTTCGTAGATCGTTCTCCTGTTTGATTTTATTTCTATATACAAAAACTGATATCAGAGCTTTGTTTGGATCTGAGGAAGATTGATGGTTGCATATTAAGTGAAGGTTTCAGGGAACAAGATATTTGATGACACAGATTTTGGTTATTGGAGATGCAAATAGATGATTATTTTTATGGAAAGAAACTTCATCTTCCGTTATTGAGGAAAGACCTGAAAGAATGGATGAGGTTGAATGAAATTTATTGGATCGACAAGTTCTGGGGTTTATTCGATTGACCCTATCGAGGCCCGTAGCACACATCGTCGTCAGGGAAAGAACGACTGCAGATCTCATGGCAGTCTTATCAGGTATGTATGAAAAGTCATTGGTGAATAATAAGGTGCACTTGATTAAGAAGTTATCCAATTTGAAGATGACGGAAGGTGTTTCTGTTGCTCAAAACCTGAATGATTTTAATACTATCACAAATCTATTGTCGTCCGTGGAAATTGATTTTGATGATGAGATATGTGCATTGATCTTGTTGGCTTCATTGTCAGATAGTTGGAAAGCCATGAGAATAGCAGTCAGCAGTTCTGCATGTAAATCTAAACTAAAATACGATGATATTCGTGATTTGATTTTGACTGAAGAAGTTCGCAGGAAAGATTTTAGTGATGTCTCAAGTTCGAGTTCGGCACTGAATGTTAATTTCAAAGGGAGATGGCATGACAAGAACTCAAGTATAGGGAGATCAAAATCAAAGTTTAGTAAGCAAACAACCTACAGGAATTGTGGCAAGGCTGACCACATAAAGAAGAACTACAAGAATTCTAAGAAGATGTAGAATGATAGCGCAAATGTGGTATCTGAAGAATCACAGGATGCACTATTGTTGATAATTCATAATTCTGTTGAAGACTTGATATTGGATTCAGGAACTTTGAATGTGGTAGAAAATCTACCAGAGGCCACAGTGTAGGGCAGTGATGGAAGTGAAGAGGAAAGTGGGTTCGGGACACCCATTCCTATTATTTCATAGACAGATGTTGAAGAATCACAGAGCTATGAAGAAATCTTGCAAGATGAAAGTTCGAGCAAGTGGGAGCTGACAGAACTTCCACCAGGGAAGAAGACATTGCACAACAAGAGAGTGCACCAGGTGAAGATTGAGCGTAATGTCAGTAAGAGGTATAAGACTATGCTTGTTGAAAAAGGCTTTCAGCAGAGGCAGAATGTTGCCCATACAGTGAGAGTTATAAGCAAAAATAAGAGTGACCCAGGAAATAGCTTGGAGGTGCAAAGTTATATGGAGTCTGCTGATATGTTGACTGAGGGTGTTACTCTTGAGAAACTGAAGTTGTGCACAGCTTCAGTTGGTCTTCTGGAGTGAAGACAGAGTTTTGAGTTGCAGAAGTGAAGGATTCAAGGTGGAAGATTCACAGTGGAGGATTCATGATGAAAGATTCATGTTGAAGGAAAAAGGGCAAGCTACCAGTGGAGGATATCAGTTTAGGAAGAAGATGATTTAGCCAGTGTATCAGTCTCCAAGTGGGAGATTATTAACATTGGAGCCCGATCGTTGTTCCCGATCGCGAATCGGCGTTCTCCCGCTCCCGCCTCCTGCTACAGATCTCCCGCTCCCGCCTCCTTTATTTCGAGAAACGTCGCGAACGCCCGATTGCGTCTACCGCCTCCCTTATTCACGAAATGTTCCCGCGAATAATTTGTTATTTCGCGAAGAATAGCGTCTGTCGCGAAAGTTCCTTTCTGTTTGTGATAAAAGGTTTTGGACGGCTCTCCTTTTTTGTTCTAAGTCATATTTTGAGAGGAAGGTTTCCTAGGGATAGAGGAAGAGTTCTTCGGGCTTCCACGGGATAGTGAAAGAGAAGTGCAAGGAGCAATTCCTTGCGGCAGAAGGAAGAAAAAAGAAGAAGAAGATTGTTTTCCCTAGGAGTCTTATTGGTGGCTTGTGGCAGAAGAGAAATTGGATTTATTTCTCTTGTAAGTTTGTCTTCTTCGATGTATCTCGATGTAAAGAGACAAGAACACAGAGAGAAGAAGAGAGAGCAACGAAATAAGAGTGAAAGATTCCTCTTGTAAGTCGAGGTGATCGACTGGTGTAAATTCCTCAGCTAGTAAAATCCTCTGCAACTCCGTGGACGTAAGCAATTTGTCGAACCACGTAAATCTGTGTGTTCCACTATGGTGTTACTGTTTTATGGTGTGATTTTTCTCGTTATATTTTTCGCTTCGTAGATCGTTATCCTGTTTAATTATATATATATATATATATATATATATATATATATATATATATATCACATCAACTGATATAGTTCACAACATATCTTTGATATTCTCATCTTCTTTCATAATTCTTACAAATAAACTATACTTGCACAACTTATTGCTGCAACTTCTATCCTATATTCATTATGCCCAAGTTACCTCAATCTAATTTCCACTATATAATTTCAACGTGTTACATCTACAATCCTTCTCAAAGAAGTATATTGATGTTTCTTAATTGACACAAATTTTTAGAAGTTCTCTTATGATGGTTATATAGATATGAAATGATATAGATATGATAATGATATGGTTTCATACGAATATCATATTAAATAGTTATATTAATTTATAAAATAACTTAATTGGCATGTATATATATATATTTTTTTTTTGTATTACATTAGTTTAGAAATATGAGCATTCACTGGCTTATTTAACTCACTTTTGAAAAATCATGATCCCCATTTATGTACTCTCGCTACCCACACTGAACTCTACTTATGTTATTTGCACCATTGATTGAGGTTTAGGATTTGAGGCTATGCTTGCCTAAGAGTAAGACTGTCACCCAACTAAAATAAAACAAAATAAAAAGTGAGGATTTATATGCAAATCATTCAAAACTAAGCCTGTGAACAAGTTGAATCGAGCTCGAGTCACCCACTGCTTGAGCTTGAGCTTGAGTAATTAATTGAGTTAAGAGTTTAAAATCGAGCTTAAATCTACGACTTCAAGCTAGCTCACGGGATGACTTATTTATTATAAAAGGGAAAATAAATTATTAATTTAAGTTAGTGTTATAATAAAATGATAAATATAATGAGAAATTAAGAGATCAATAATAAGAAATCAATTGATTTAAAATATAAAGCATTTTTTAAAACATCTTTAATAATTTAAAGATAATGACTTAAAATTTAATATATTTTAGATTAATATTTTTTAAATGAGTCGGTTCATGAGCTAACAAGCAAAATTGGGGCTGGCTTGAGCTTGGCTTGTTAGCTTATCGAGCTCAGCTCACGAGCCACTTACTGATATGAGCCCGAGCTAGCTCACGAGTAGGCTTTGCTTATTTACACTGTTCGAAATATTATGATTTACAAGTTTAACACCTAAAATTCACCATTTAAATGATATAGGAGTAAACAAATACTTTGACGATGAAGAGGAAGCTGCAACAAGATAGGATCTTGTTGGGAATGGTCTTCAACGGCCGCCCCCTCCATACCCGTATGGGCAAAGCATCACTAATGAAAAAGAAAAGGAAGTTGCAACAAATCTTACCAAGATTTATGACGGATCCATGAAGCACCAACCTTGCCACTTCATCTTTGATTTGTCCACTTATAACCTCTGCAACCCCTCCATCACTCACCCAAACCCATCATCATCGTTTTCGTTGTCTGCACCCTCTCCCTTAGCGTAGGTGATAAAGATTCTAAGGGTTTCTTTAGTAGAGGTTTTAGTGAGATTTATCACCGGATTCACTAAATCTAGACAAACGGCTAAATGAAAGAAGTTCATGGATTTGCGAGTTTCCAGACTTAGAAAATCCAATTTTGCCTTCAATTTTGCTTAAATTCAAATCTGCCAAAACCAAAGAATGGGTGGATTTACGAATTCACTAAATCCTACTTGCAACCAAATAACCGCTAATGACGAATACGAAGACAGTGTATTTGTTTTCTTTTAGGGACATTTACAAACGTACCAAACTATTTTTGTGCTTACACATGTAATACCTACACAATCATAGTTACATGCATACCGCTCTTTAAACATCACATCAAAATATCACCATCATAACCTTTTTAAACGTAAAATACATCTTTCTATTCATAGATTTATGACATCAAGGTCTTATTAAGCGTAGACATGTAAATATATAAGAATTGTGCGGTATGTGAATTTTCCTTTTTTTTATGTTCTTTAAAATTGAATTTTGTGCATTATGTGTATAAATAGTAAATTTAAATGTTAAATATGAAAATAATAGTATTTTAAGTGATATAAAGAAAAAAAACACAACTGGTAGAAAAAAGAACCAGTGCTACCCTTACTCGCTGATTCCTTCGTAAACTGTCCCAAAGGAACCGGTCCCGAGAAGTTGCCCCCGCAGCCACGATCCAATAATCTTCTGAAGCCGTTCGTAAGGTGAAATTACAAACATCGATTCCGTAGTGGTGCTGGACGAATCATCATCATTAGAAGTCGAGAATGATCCGGTGCAATCCTCCGATGTCTCCCCAAAACTCACTGAGGCTTCTCCACAACCCATTCTTTCATCTCCTTCTTTCTCGGCCTTCTCATCCAAATTAAACAATTTTCTCTCCGTTCCATCATCATTCTCGTTAGCCGAAGCAATATCCCACGGGGAGGTCGTTCTTTCAGAAACATACTGTTTCATGAAAGCCGGCGGCTTAAGGACTGACCTTCCAGGCGGTGGGTAAAGCGCGGAAATCGGTCCCTGAGGAGTAGCGAGGACGGGTGGTCTAGTGCTCTTAATCCCTCCATCTCCAACGCCACCTCCGCCACCGAAAAGGTGCGAGATCTTCGCTGCCTTGTCATCCACCATTGGCTTCTCCCCATCGGCCAGACTATCTGCGGTGAGAGGCGGATTTTGCTGCGGCTCGGCTGAGCTTTCAGAGCAGACGAATTGGGAGCAAAGGATAAGATCGCAGGAGGAACGCGCCTTAAGGGAGGCCTCCCACGCGGCTGCGGGGATCGCGAAGTCCTCAGGACCGGAGAGACCTAGGCTGCGATAGAGGAGTTCAACCTCGCCTTCGATGCTACCTCCTATGCGGAAACTCGTTTGGTCTGAGTATGCCGCCGGCGAGAGGTCGAGAGAATGGGCTACCAGCGCTGGCGTCTCGTCCGACGAGCTCGGCGCCCGCGAAGCGTCGTAATCGATCTTCTTACTGGCATTCCTCCGCTCCAGTTTTGGTCGGCGAACCGAACTCATCGTCATGTCACGCGAGCGGCTGAATTTCTTCCTGCCGAACGAGAACATTGGTCGCCCATTAGGGGGAAGGAGTTAGGGTTCGGGACACGATGGTTTCTGATCCATTCTTCGCTTTGTCCATAATGATTGAGAGTCGTGAAACGAAGAACGAGGAAGGAGCCACGGAGAACAAATGGCGGGCGACTCTAAGAGCATGGCCAGCCACCTCTGTGTTGCTCCCTTGTCCTTTTTGCTCTGATGG
>JXCR01007783.1:359287-376749 GCA_002079205.1 Phalaenopsis hybrid cultivar | reverse complement strand
TATATATATATATATATATATATATATCACAAAATATTATCACCTTTCAGCTTTAGATCAAAGAAATCATATTGTTTCTCTTAAATTTTGAATAGTTTATTTGGATATTGATATTACATACATCGCATTCAATATATCTTGTGACTTTCTTTATAATGTTTGACAAATATCATCAGTAATTTTTAAATTTTATATTATAATATGTAAAGTAAAAATAAAATAAAATGAGATCATATTTCATCATAAGCTTCATCAGTTTTACTTCTTAACGTGATGAATTTTCTTCTTTAATAAGTTCTTGTAAATAATATAGGTGGCACCACACATATTCAAAAATTTATGGAGAGAACTCAAATGTGAGTCTCAACGTGCATCTCTTCCATGTTTTAATGTACCAACTTTATTTAATATCTTGTCCATATCTACTTCAACAATTAAAATCATTTATGAAATTTTAATTATTTGAGCAAATTTTACACATTGTTTAAATGTTGACCATCTAATGATCTGATTAGGAGAGTAGATGTTTTAGATTCGACTTATGTTAAGAAAGGCAGAGGTAGACCAAGGAAGATGTGGATTATTGTAAAAAAAATGATCTTAATTTATTTGAACTAAACGAAAATATGATACTAAATAGGACGCTTGGTTAAAAATGATCTTAATTTACTAGAACTAAATGAAAATATGACACTAAATAGGACGCAATGGTGAAAAAAGGATTCATGTAGCCAACCCCACGTAGTGGGATTAAGGCTTTGTTGTTGTTGTTGTTGTTGTTGGGCAAATTTTAATTGATTTTATCTTCTACAAGAAAACAAATCAAATTAATTATAAATGTTAAATATGTAAGGAATTAACAAATTGAAATAACATCTTTTGGATTAAACTGTTAATGTTAACAATAATATGTGTGTTAAACAATAAATATAATATACAAAAGAACATTCTTTGTTAAACAAAGCTTGTAACATATTCATTCATTAGCAGTCAATTTCAAGAGGGACCAATTTTTTAATAACATATTGTTACATAGTTATTAAAAATCTAAGGTCATAACTACTCCCCTCAGCCCCCTCCTCCACAGTTCCACCACTCAAGGCAAATCTTTCATGCACAATAAAAGTTTTACTCAACAAACCTATCTGAAAAGGCCGCATTTATCATTGATGTCACGCCTATATCACAAGTTAATCATCTTATGGCTCCTCTTCTTTTTCCATCAGTGAACTAATTAAAGCATAAGAGAGAGCTTCTCCTAGCAGCCTTCTCTCTTCCTTGGCTCCCAATTGTCTTTGATCGTCTCCTCACACTTAATTTTTCCAAGGTTCAAGATTACTTAACAAACATTTGATATATGTGCACTTGTTTATTCTATGATGTGAGATGGTGCACAAACCTCAAAAGGTTTTAGAGTTCATGAGTTAAAGATTTTGAATCTTAAATATTTTTTAAGAGCTTCCGCAAATATGTGATTCATAACAACTCATCTGAGTTTCTTTAAGACCATAAGAAACATATTAGTTATTATGTGCAACTTTATTATGTAAATGTTCTTCGCAATACTCAACAATAAATGTAGAGTTGCCAATTTAGAGTATTGCTGACATGAGAATGCTTAGGTGGATGAGTGGCTTAACACTTAGAGACAGAATGTGAAATGAATACATCCGTGAAAGATCTAGTGTTGCTCTAGTGGCGGACAAGATTAGAGAGAGTCATCTTTGGTGGTTTGGTCACATTAAAACGTCGACCATCTGATGATCTGGTTAGGAGAGTAGATGTTTTAGATTTGACTTGTGTGAAGAAAGGTAGAGGTAGATCTAAAAAAACATGGGCATATTTTATAAAAAATGATCTTAATTTATTAGAATTAAATGAAAATATGACATCCAATAGAACACAATGGAGGAAAAAGATTCACATAGGCAACCCTACTTAGTGGGATAAAGGCATGTTCTTGTTGTTGTGCTGTTCTTATATTTCTCAATTTTAAGAGAGATAGTAGTAGTCATTTCATTTTATCATTTGGATTGTTATCTAAATGACTGTGATTCTGATTTCAATTTTTGTTTTGCTCCATTTCCCTTGGAACTATAAAAAAGAGAGAAATAAAGATAAATTTTAGTATCCCATATGTCAAGAAATTGAACATAAGATTAATGAAACTCAACATTCTGTAATGATTCTTCTGTAAGAACTTAGATTTCTCGTAATGAATTTAATGATCATACAATCCCTTGGAAACTTTTTTGTATAATATTTTTTTTGTGCAGTTGTTGTGTTTCAACTTTATTGATATATAAACACCACTCATCTTGTTGCTCATTTATGTTAATTTGCTTATTTATTAATAAGTAATCTATCATCATAAATGGCTTTATCTCAGTCCTTAGCAACAAAGTGTGATCACAAGATTGTCAAAATTAATGTAGATGCAACTTTAAGTGTGTATTATTCATCGGTTATATATGATCGAACAAGGGAAGAAAACTCTATAGATGATCTTGTAATCGAACAATGGATGATTACATTTAGTTTAAATGGTTAAATGAGCCTGAGCACATGATTACATTTAATTTAAATGGCCAAATGAGCCTGAGCACATGACATTGGTCAAGCATAATTAGTTATAAGCTTTTAAGGTGAGAGTTAAACTAAAATTAATGTTTATAATTCTTATTATTGATCTTGCTATAAGGTTTTATTTTGTTTTAAGGCAATGGAGAATCGAACAAACTTGGTCTAAATTATTGTAATCAATATTATACCATCAAATCTTATTACTAATAAAGTTCATGTATTCTAATAAGTTTATGTGATGGCTCTCATGATGTTTATTATTTACTATTGCACATATTATGTTGTTTGAATTGATATTATCAACAAAAATAAGTATTGCAATGCTAACGATGTTAATTGTTGTGGTGTGAATCATCAATACATTACTTTCTTGGCACGGTTGGTAGACCCAACTTTCCTGATGCAACCCCTTGTGTGGGGATAATGCTAGAAATTATGTCTGAAATTATGTCTGATTTTTTTTACTAAACAAACACACTGAAAATGACTTGAAAGGACATTCTAAACGCGTATACAAAAATTGAGGTTTATGAAATTAAAAGAAATTACTTAATGCACAAGCAAGCATATATAAGAAATATATGACCAGATAGCTCATCACCGGGTTTAAATGCAACCTACTTAACTTAATATTCACATAAAATCATCTGACCACTCCTTTACAAGCATCAATAAGACTTGAAATCTTGTGTTTTGAGCATTGATAAGGTCACATCTTGAAACTTCAATAATTTTTAAGCAATGAACTTGGAATAGTCGTGAAAAGAGCTAAAACAAAACTATTATTTATGGCCTCCACTTGATGTTATATTGGCCTCTTTAACAGATATATATAAGAACAAAATTTTCATAATATGAATTATCTACAAAACTCCTACTCCTTAATTGCCACTGAATTTGCAACATAAATGCACTATCGAACATAGGGCATTCCCTTAGAAGGTCTAAAGTGAAGTTTGCACATTTCATGATCATCACACAAACATATCGAGTTTTGGATGATTTTAAATCTTGCATATTGTTCAATCCGAAAATGTATGGAAAACACTCCTAAGATATAGAATGTTCTTCTAAGAAGTGGATTTGGGGGGGAGGGGGGCGGTGGAGTATATTAAGACTAGAGAATATATTCATTTGATGAAAAATTTTTGGGCCGCTCGCTACGCTATAACTCCATTGGTACACGGTTTGCGACCGAGTAACTCGTCGATCTGTTTTGGAGTCTATCTTTGTTCTATAAAAAATTCTTCGTCACATTCTTCCAATCATCTGGCCTCAGCTCCTTCTCCTTTAGCCTCCAATCTTTTGGACATCAATAAGACGTATGATCGATTGTTTCTCGCTCCATAACCATTTGTTTGCCTTGAAATTTGTGCTGACATATTTTTCATACACACATATGGTTTATGAGTCTCAATCCAACTTAAATGCATTATCTTAATGGATGTGTAAGTAGTCTCATACAATGTGTAAAATTTCAAAAGCTGCATTCAAATCTTTAAAGCTCAAAAAATGCTCATAAGTGCTCCGACCAAAGTATTAGACACTTGATCATATGGTCCAAGATTTTTGTGTGTGCTTAAATTTTATTAAGTTTTAAAATGCCCAATTTCAAAAATGTGTTGAGGATGTGAAGCCTATGCACTTCTTCATTTAGAAAATCATTAAAGTGTTAATTATGAGATTAATTAACTTCCTAAATAAAGTTTCCAGCTTCTTCCCTGTGCTTCCCGCCTCCCGTTTTTGCTCTCTCCGCGGAATCACGGGAAGGATTCGCGAGGGATGCTCTCCGCGTGTGCGTGTGGATCATTTAATCAATTTCCTTAAATGCATTTTTTCTGAACATTATAAAAGCTACGCCAGCTCTCTTAAGCCATCAACCCAAAAAAGGTCCTCTCTACTGCGGTTGAAGAAAAGGGAACGGAGCACGAAAGGCTGCTCCACTTTTTTTTGGTTTTCCCTTTCTTTCGGTTTTCTGGCAGGGAAGCCAAACTTTGTTTTTTCCTTTTTTTAATTTATCTTGTCACGTGGGTTACGAAGAGGAGAGAGGAAGAGACAGAGAAGGTTAGGAGAGAGAAAGAGTTTTTCTTGTAAACGTCGAGTTGATCGACGGGTGTTATTCCTTAAGTTAATAAAATCCTCTGCAGCTTGTGGTCGTAGGCAATTTGCAGAAACATGTAAATCTGTGTGTTCTGTTGTGTTTCTGTTTTGTGATTTTTCTCGATTCAATTTTTTCGCTTTATTGTTGTCGTTTTTTTACAACAACTGGTAACAGAGCTTTGGCTCCATGCTGAAAAAAGAACGATGGGCGGAGACGAAGTGATAGCATCGGGATGTCACAGATTTTAGTCACTGGAGGATACATATAGAGGACTATCTCTACGGGAAGAAACTTCATCTTCCCTTATTGGGAAAGAAGCTGGAAAAGATGGACGAGGCAGAATGGAATCTGTTGTATTAACAAGTTTTAGGAGTTATTCGATTCATTTTATCAAGATCTGTTGCCCCCAATGTAATCAAGGAGAAGACTACTGTATATCTCATAACGGTTTTATCAAGCATGTATGAAAAGCCATCAGCAAATAACAAGGTGCACCTGATGAAAAAGTTATTCAACCTGAAGATGACGGAAGGTGTGTATGTTGCTCAACATCTGAATGACTTCAATAATATCACAAATCAGTTGTCGTCTGTTGAAATTGATTTTGATGATAAGATACATGGGTTGATATTGTTGGTTTCATTGTCAAATAGCTGAGAAACCATGAGGATGACAGTTAGTAGTTCTGCATGTAAATCTAAACTGAAATATGATGATATTCGTGATTTGATTTTGGCTGAGGAGGTGCACAAGAAAAATTCTGGTGAGACCTCGGGTTCGAGTTCGGCACTGATTGTTGATTCTAGAAGGAGATCATAAGACATGAAATCAAACAGAGGAAGATCAAAATTAAGTCTGGTCAACAGACAACCTGCTAAAATTGTGACAAGGTTGACCACATAAAAAGAAACTGCAGAAATCCTAAGAATAAGGAGAATGATGACGCTAATGTTGTAACTGAAGAGATACAAGATGCACTATTACTGGCAGTTTACAATTTTGTTGATGACTGGATACTAGATTTAGGGGCTTCCTTCCATACATCTTCCCACCAAGAGTTAATGCGAAACTATGTTGCAGACAACTTTGAGAAGATATATCTGACTGATGGAAAAGCTCTGAACGTGGTGGGGATGTGAGACGTTGATATTGCATTCCCTAATAAGAGCAAATGGACTTTGCAAAAAGTCGGGCACGTTCCTGAATTAAAGAAAAACCTCATTTCTGTTGGGCAGCTTAATGAGGGCGGTCGTTCAGTAGTATTCTCAGATAGTACCTGGAAGGTTACTAAAGAAGCATAAGTTCTGGCTCGGGTAAGAAAACTGACACATTATATATGACTACAGGTTTACTCAGGTGAGCCAGATGTGTATTATGGGGACGAAGAAGAACGTTAATTTCTTGAAAAGTGGCAGAGTGTCAAAGACAGGAAAACCGAATCTTGTACGAACAGATGGTGGAGAATCACAAAGCTATGAAAAAATCTTGCAATATGAAGATTTGAGCAAGTGAGAGTTGGTAGAACTTCCACCAGGGAAGAATGAATTGCATAACAAGTGAGTGTATTGGGTGAAGACTGCGCTTGATAGCAGTAAGAGGTATCAGACTGGACTTGTTGAAAAGGGCATTCAGCTGAGACAGTATATTGTCAATGCAGTGGGAGTTGTAAGCAAATTCATGAGGAACCCATGAAAGAGCTTGGAGGTACAAGACTACGTTGACATCGATATGTTAATTATGGGTGTTACTTTTGAAAAACTGAAGTTGTGTGCAACTCTAGTTGGTCTTCTGACATGAAGACTGGGGCTTTGAGTTGCAGAGTTGGAGGAAAGTGGAAGAAGGTGGAGGATATCACATTTGAGGAAAAGAACGAATCATCTAGTGGATGGTGAAGTCAATGTCTCGGTGTCCAAGTGTGAGAATTGTTGAGGATGTGGAGCCCTATGCACTTCTTCATTTGAAAAATTATTAAAGTGTTAATTATGTGATTAATTAACTTCTTAAATAAAGTTTTCCGTTTCTTCCGTGTGCTTCCCGCCTCCAGGGAAGGATTCGCGAGGGATGCTCTCCTCATGGATCATTTAATGCATTTTTTCTGAACATGATAAAAGCTAAGCCAACTCTATTAAGCCATCAACCCAAAAAAAGGTTCTCTCTCCTGCGGCGCTGAAGAAAAGGGAACAAAGGCTGCTCCTATTTTTTTTGGTTTTCGCTCTTTCTTTCGGTTTTCTGGAGGGAAGCAAAACTTTATTTTTTACTTTTTTTAATTTGTGTTCTCAGGTGGGTTGGGAAGAGGAGAGAGGAAAAGAGAGAGAATGTGAAGAGAGAGAAAGAGTTATCATTGTAAACATCGATGTGATTGATGGGTGTTATTCGTCGAGTTAATTAAATCCTCTACAGCTCCGTGGTCGTAGACAATTTGCCGAATCACGTAAATCTGTGTGTTTTGTTGTGTTTCTATTTTGCGAATTTTCTTGATCCCATTTTTTCGCTTTATTGCTGTCGTTTTTTCACAACAAAATATGCATACTATCAAAATTTTAAACCACGTAGGCTTCATCGGTTATTTTAAAAATTTTCATCTTTAGCATATGAGAATGTTGTGAAGGTCATTGCAGGTTTAAGCTAAAATAAAATTTGCCTCAAAATGTGTGCACATATTTTTAAGTCTAACAAAAAATCTCATTTTTTTTTAAATATCAAGGTGAAAATTATAAAACTACGCATGCTTTCAATCTTGCCACCTCACATATAGGGCGAGGTTTTAAGCCATACTTTAAGTAGTTTGATTCTCTTCTCTTTAGAGAGTATAATTGACAAGACTCTGATCCTCCTCCAAATAGGGACTGGAGTTGATAGAATCAATGCTCTTTTGAATGCCCAAATGACTAAGCTAAAATAAATATCAATGATAAGCATTTCAATCACTCCCAATATCGATCGTGTTGAATGTAAATATAAACCGAAGAGTCTACTCATCAATTTAGAATTTAAAATCATAAAAAAAATTAATTAAAAATTTAATCTAAAAGGGTCTCATTTATAAGCATAGAAAAATTAATTATATGGAATGGGCTTCATTACATTTCAAATTAGTCAATATGTGAAAAAAAAAGTCAGTAGAGAAAGTTGGTTTTCCATATTAACAAGCTCAAGTTATCTGATTATTTATATGAGGTTGTTCTAGTCTCAGAGTTTATAGAAGTGTCTAATTAGTCTCAAGAATTTTTAAATTGGGATTCTAATAGTTGTAATTTAGAGCTATTACAACTATAATTTTAAAAACTTGGGGACTAATTTAACACTTTTATAGACACTTCTCCTATAGGTGAGGTGGCTAGATTAAAAGCATGCATAGTTTTATAATTTTCACCTTGATATTTAAAAAAAATTGAGATTTTTTGTTAGATTTAAAAATATGTGCACACATTTCGAGGCAAATTTTATTTTAGCTTAAACCTTCAACGACATTCACAAAATTCTCATAGTCTTAAGATGAAAATGGTTAAAATAACCGATGAAGCCTACGTGGTTTAAAATTTTGATAATATGCACATTTTGTTGTGAAAAAATGACGGTAATAAAGCGAAAAAATCGGATCGAGAAAAATAACAAAACAGAAACTCAACAGAACAGACAAATTTACGTTGTTCGGCAAATTGCCTACGACCACGGAATTGCAGAGAATTTTATTAACATGAGGAATAACACCCGTCGATCACCTCGACATTTACAAGAAGAACTCTTTCTCTCTTCTCACGTTCTCTCTCTCTTCCTCTCTCCTCTTCACAACCCATGTGAGAAGACAAATTAAGGGTCTGTTTGGGGCAGCTTGTGCGTTTCAGAATAAGCTGCTTATCCTGAAACGCGGCCCGCGGGCCGGCCGTAGGGGTCGGCCCGCGACCTGCATTTAATGTAAAAACTCAAACACAGTTTCGAATAAGTTGACGAAACACGCGAACCAAACGGTACGACGACGTTTTGAAAACGCTGCCCGCACATATAAGCTGCCCTAAACAGACCCTAAAAAAGGGAAAAACAAAGTTTTGCTTCTTTGCCAAAAGTGTCAAATTATTAGTCCATGTAAATAGTTAAGGGATTATTTACTGAATGTAAATAGTAATTGAGAGCTGTTACAACTATAATTTAATTTAAAAAGCTTGGGGACTAATTATATCTAAAATGGTCCATGTAAATAGTTAAGGGATTATTTTGGCACTTCACTTTAAGAAAAGTAAATACTGAACGTTTGGCAGACAAATTATAAATTTCTATATAGAAATTGAAGGTTTGAGAGTTAGATATGTAAATTTACTATTTTATGAGTTAGAAATATAAAATCACAAGTTTTAAAGGGCATGCATGCATGTAAATCCTCTATAATAATGCTAGCAGCAATTAAATTTCTTATTAAAAAAATTGATTTTACATGCATTTGACAAATCACTTACGTATTAATTAAATCTGCACATTTATTTATAAAAAAACATAAATCATTCAATTTTTATAATTGTTGTAAAAGCTAAGATCTAATGAATATTATAATTTATTTCTGCCACTTGCGTCGCAGATACTTCTACACGAGCAAATGAGACATTCTGGGCCGGCACGGACTACTTTTGAAAAATATAATTTATACTACAAATCTTCATTTATTTGTAAATGAAAAAATAAGAAAGTAAATTAATTATTATTTAGTCAGTTATTTTAATTATCTTATTTGTCCATGTATGGCCAAATGTTTTTGGCTTAAGGGCTCGTTTGGGGCGGGTTTTTTATCACGGCGTGTCCCCCTCCTGCGAATCCACCCCATTTGGGGCGGAGTCTTTGTCACGACGCTGTTGCTCTGAAGACCGATCTCTCACTCCCGTCTCCTTTATTTCGCGAAACGTTGTGATCCCGCTCCCGCTCCCGTTCGAGAAGAGTCGCGCCTCCTGCCTCTTCAGTAGCGCGCCAACCGTTCCCGCCTTTCTCTGACGCGAACGAAACATCCCTTCGTTCATTTATGTTCGTGATAAAAGGTATTATGAGGTGGCTCTCCTTTTTTTTGAGAAGTCACGGTTTGAGTTCTTCTTCAGTTTCCTCGGGATAGAGGAAGTTTCCTCGAGGAAGAGGAAGAAAAGTGCAAGAGGTAGTTCCTTGTAGTGAATGAAGAAGAAGAAGAAGATTGTTCTCCCTTGGCTTCTTCTTTGTGGCTTGTGACAAAAGAGAAATTGAGTATTTCTCTTGTAAGTTTGTCTTCTTCGGTGTAACTCGGTGTAGAGTTTCTTCGGTGTCTTTCAGTGTAGAGAGAGAAGAACATAGAGAAGAAAAGAAAGAGCAACGAAGAGTGAGAGATTCCTCTTGTAAGTCGAGGTGATCGACTTGTGTAAATTTCTCAAGTAGTAAAATCCTCTGCAACTCTGTGGACGTAGGCAATTTGCTGAACTACGTAAATCTATGTGTTCTTTTCTGGTGTGANTTCCTCTTATAAGTCGAGGTGATCGACTGGTGTAAATTCCTTAAGTAGTAAAATCCTCTGCAACTCCGTAAAAGTAGGCAATTTGCCGAACCCTGTAAATCTGTGTTCTTTTATGGTGTGATTTTTTTCTCGTTTTATTTTTCCCTTCGTGGATCGTTCTCCTGTTTTATATATATATATATACCACATCAACTGGTATAGTTCATAACAGGCGCTGCCGCATTTAAGCAAAACGAGGGCCTCAGGTTCGACCTGCGGCCCACATTTCTCCTCCTAAAAGTTACGCGCTTGCCCCTTTGACGACGATGACACTTACGTAAGTTATGATCCCCGCCTACCTTCCCAGTGCTATGAATCCTACCCCTACTTCGTAGCGGATGAGGATTCATCTCCGACGATCATCTTACCTTTGGCTTCCATGTTGTTGATGGACTTAATAGTATTTCTCCTTCTTCCGACGCTTCCCCTTTCATCATTTCGGAACCTAATGGGATGGTGCACATAGAGGAGGAGAATGGAGGATTCTTCACCTTTGATTGATGAGTCCAGGAGGAGCTTTCAGGTTTACCTTTCTTCTATCACGCGTGGTCGTCATCTTTTGTCATCAGGAGCTTGTTTTTACCATCAATTTAATTCGAATCAGATGGGAGAAATTGTTGGTTAGCTAGTTGATTTTAGATTTCAAAACACCTTGTTATAGGTCTTAATTATTATATTTTTTTTTTGGAGTTCTCCAAATCAGGAAGCTATTAATCTCGTTCCCTCTGCTTATAACGCTGATATAAAGTTAGTACATATTAAATGTTTAAATCCTGAAATTTTGTTATTGTCCGTATTTTTAAACTTTGTTAGATTTTGAAGTTATTTTTCTAATATGCAATAAAGAGGGTAAAAACTCTGTTTGGTTGCAAGAATTATGAATCTATACAATTTTAAACTGCAAAACAAAAAATAAAAGCAATATTCTTAATACAAATAACTGTTTTTTTTTAAATAAGTTATGTTATAAACAACATTACTACACGATGTCAGAATTGTCATTTGTCCAGAAACAGCTGTCACACTGTTGTTTCCAAGCAACTGAAACAAACAGTCAGCCAACCTCTCAGCAGTAACTTTCCCGCAACAGTTTTCTGGGGCAGCTAAGTTGCAGCTTTCCCAAACAACAAACACGATAAACCAACTTTGATTGTCTCAGCCAAATAACGTAACAAAAATCAACTTAATATGTCTCTTCAGTTAAAATGGTTCACGTGTTCAGTTCTACAAATTAGTTTGATCGGCTAACTCGGTAAGATAGGACGATTTCGTCAACTCGCCCCATGATCGGGCATCACTAACTATAGAATGTACCGTACAATTAGCTAAATCATTATCATTGTTTTGATGTATCTCCCCTTTGTGTAGTCATTCACATAGATAGATGGGGATACTCATGAAAAGATAACTCCTCTTTTCAAAAATTTACATTTGATCATTTCTTAATTCACCATCAACAAATTTTCACATCCGGCACGGACCTCGAGGCATTGCATGAATCTCATGATAACTTTTTGAGCAAGGATCATTCAAACTTCAATTAAAAATCATAAAAAAAAATTTATTTTAGCAAACTTATAGTTAAAATTGCCACTCAACGAGACGGACCTAACAGTACCAAAATCCAATGCGAGTCAAAACATGTACAGATTAAAGCCATTAGCTACTTTTAGAAGCTTTCAGTATAAAATTAAAAGGTCAAACAAATTCCAAACTTTACAAACTTACATTCAAATCGAGTATCTCGGTGAGACAAATCCAACAAGCTGAAGATCAATCAATTATAATATCATGAAAGCACTCAAATATTCATCAAACGTTGTTAGATCGAAGGAATCTCTCCTAGCTATCTGATAAGTCGTTTGAATACCTTTCTTATTTGCAGAGAGACTTTTCTTAGACTTTAAAAATAAAGTCTCACATTTCTCTTGAATTGGGACTTAAACCTTAAGCAAGTAGAAAATTAAAACATGAAAAATGAGCTGGAGTTCAGCACTACTTCTGCACTGAAGATCCGACAAACACCCCCACTTATGCAGCCGCCGAACATTGTTGACCACGACATGCACATGCCGGCTATTGTCAGTCATACTGTACTCAGTGCAGCAAAGCTTCGTGTGGAGTCAAAACTTGCATTGCGGAGCGAAGAAACATCATGCTAAGCAACAACTGACATCATGAAATCACAAGGCAACCTATGAAGCAATTCATCATCCCAAAAATTGTGCCAACTATGAGGACGGTGTACCGAAGCTCCAACAATTACTCCCGATTGTGACCGAGCTCTTCCGCGCACAAACATTATAATTCGAGAGACTGTGTAACTCTTTCTCACTTGTGGGATCATAGATTGTACGTGTAATCACCAACTCATAGTGAAACATCTTAACTAGGCCAAACCCTATGGTTTTTACTTTTTCAGGGTTTTCACGTAAGAACTTCTGGTGCCTCTATATATCACTTTTATTACATGAGCGTGTGTTGGATTATCGTGTAAAACTAAGACGATAATTCATTATTCTACTGCCATAAATTCTCTAGCACACATCACTTCCATTAAAAATCTTCTATTTTAGCTCCATACTTCAAAGAAATTACCTTTTTTTTTTCTTTCTACTCTATTCTCTATTCTGTATTTCCATTCTTCTCCTACAAACATTTACCTGATGTGAGAACGATACATCTTCATGTTAGCTTGCCCATCAATCGAAAACGAGAGAAATCCATAAAATAATTTTCATAAATTGGCAACTATAAAACCAACGCCTATGGCTGGTAAAGACAGAATATTAGATTTCAAATAATTTTTTAACGTGAGATTAAATTATGCTGAAAGTGATGGTTATTTGAAGTGCGCATCAAGTACGCATCTATGAGTCTTAAATTCAAGTAGGTGCATCAATATGTTATTTCAAACATGTTCCGACAATGATAATTTTACTATTCATATCAACTTAACCTTATATTATTTTAACTAAAAATTTCTATAAAACAACCTAATCAAGTAATCATTTTATCAATCATCAATCTCAATTCATGGTTATTGATATTTCATCACAAAGTACTCTTGATCATTTTATGATGAAAATATTTGGAAGTAAATTCAAGATCATATGAACTCGAATATCAATAAACTTACAGTCAAGCAAAAATTATCAAGGAGTTGAACCATTGATACTAAAAATGATGAGATTTGAATCCAACTGAGCTCAAATCAGTCAAGGTATGATGGAAAATTCTAGAACATTCATTGAATAGCCAAATGATATTCAAATTTTGTATGCTTATAAACAAGCACAAGATCACTTAATTTTGATTTTGATATGTCACCAAAATCCCACATGATCCAACATGAATTTCAATACAAAATGGGTAATAAATATTTTAGTTATAAAGATATTACTAGGGTTCTGAATTCAATAGCTTTATAACTAATTTGAAGACATTGATAATATGAACCCAGCGACACTAAAAGTCATTCGATCAAAGCCCAAATGAGCTCAGATTAAGCACTTAAAGTATTAATGGAAGTTTGAAAACATTAAGTGAATGATTAAATAATCTTCAAATTTGACATTTGTACAATCAAATTTAGCGCTTCGATCAGAGGAATCCAACAAGTCCAAGATAAGTTGATATTTTGGAATTGTGAAAATGTGGGGTTAACATTCAATTTTTCGAGAACACATACATATAATTTTTGCAAAATTACAATTTTTTAAAGAATAAAATTCACTTTTATTTTCTACTGATTAGGAAATGAGTATTACTAATCGGCAATCAAAAAGTACAATGTCTCTCAACTCTTGACAGATATTAAAATTATCGATAGTTGAATAAAGCACATTATCACATAAAATTTTAAGATACTCATAGATTCAAAAAAAAAAATCATATGAAAACAATACAATATTGATACACCTCCAACAAATCTCCACCATTCGACACGAATCATAAGATATGACATAGATCTCGAAACAACCTTTTGGCAAAAAATGTTCAAACTTTGATTAAAAATCATCCAGTGCTATAATTGCAACAAACTTATAATCAAACTGACTGGTTTGATGAGACATACCCAATGATATCAATATTAATCTAATATGAACCAAATTGATCCCTGATCAAACCATTAGACTATATTTGGATATTTTTTGACAAATTTGGAAGGTCAACAAATGTCAAATCCAGTGAGTTCATAATTTTATCGAGTGTCGCAATGACAAAATCATCGAGCCTAAAATTACTCAATTCCAACATTGTTAGCGCACTCAAATATCCATTAAATGTCATCTGATTAAGAGAAGCTCTCTGAGCCGTCCGATTAAAGTGGTTCATATTCCTGCATTAATTGCACCTTAAACTCTATAAATAGATCCCTCTCTCTTTCATGAGAGTGGAAGAAGAGCTTGA
The DNA here is from genome assembly GCA_002079205.1 of Phalaenopsis hybrid cultivar. Classification (NCBI taxonomy): domain Eukaryota; kingdom Viridiplantae; phylum Streptophyta; class Magnoliopsida; order Asparagales; family Orchidaceae; genus Phalaenopsis; species Phalaenopsis hybrid cultivar. The sequence goes on along the minus strand of JXCR01007783.1, from coordinate 362,152 downwards.
GGCTTGAGAAGGAACTTGAAGTTTTGAGAAGCAGCTAAAGTCCGACACCATGCCTGTCACCGTCAATCGCAACGGTCGTCGTCTACCACCGTCGACCACCGCCGACCGTCGTCGACCACTTGTCGGTTGTCGCCGATCACCATTAATCGCCGTCAGTTCCTACGACAAACTCATCTGTACATCGACGTTGTAATTTGGGGAAGCCTAGTAACTCTTTCTCGCCTGTTGGACATGTGGTCGCAATTGTAATCATTTTTTTATAGTGAAACTCTTCAGTTGTATCAGATCCTGTGGTTTTTTCTTTACATATTTTCCACATAAAAATTTCCGGTGTCATTACCAATTTTATTCTTTCTTCTAAGTGTTCGTTGAATCTTTGTATCGTGTCAAGCTGATAATCTGTTACTCTTCTGCCACGAATTTTCCAACACACATCAATTATATCTTTCAAATGTTTATCTTTTGCTAAATTGGTTGAATAAAGCTTAGGTTTATAAAAACTAGTGATTGAGTTAATTGGATTTAGTACTCAATCCTCAAGGATATATCTCATTTACAACTTTATTATTGAATGCATTTAGGTACATCGTATTAGCATGTCAACTATTGTCTAGAATCTTCAACTCGAAACACTTGTTGTGCCTCCTTTGAAATTTTTAATTCCTCATGCGCCTGTTCTTTAGTGAGAGGGGGGAGCATGTGTACATCATTCTTGCACAAAAGGTGAATCTTATGTACATCATTCCTAATGTTGTGGGAATATCTTATGCACTTATTTTTTTTATATGGCCGTAAATACATTCATAATTTCATTTTATATTTTTTCTTGTACAAGAAACTCCATAAATGTCTATATTTGTATTTGTTTTGGCAAAGTGGATGGCAAGGTAACATGTCCACATGTCATATGTGCCTCCCATGTATGATATTTGTTTTCTTTCTTTCTTTTTTCATTTTTAATGTAGTGGAGTATAAAAACATTGATCATGGCGTCACAAGCACTCATGCATGCCATATTTCGGATACTACTTTAAGACAAAATAATGCAATAAAAATGAAAAAAAAAGACTAAAATATTAAAAACAATAAAACGAGCACATGAAATGCATAATAAATTCCATAAATTAATAGAAAAATGAATTGAATAAACTTGCAAGGACCTTAGCGACTCACCTCCAAATCTCTACTTATTATCTTCTAAAATATCATGGACTAAGGAATTGAACATGTCAGTCAATCTATTTTTTAACATGACTTTTCCTGCTATGGAACCCGCTAAGGTGCCAACACCAACTAATTATGAAAAAATAGCATGATTTTTATTTTCATAAAAAAATTGTGGTGTTGTTTGTGTGAAATAAACCTCCAAACAAACTCATAAATAAAGCAATATATGAACCTACAAGTCAGTTTTTAAAATGCACGCGTGCTCCAAATGATGTGTGAGTTGACAATGCAGGGAAATATGCAAAATTGAAATATGGATAATTTGCATTAGGTTTTATCTAATAAGCTACATACATTAGTTATAAAAAATTTTTCAATTTCTCGTTATTGGAAAAGATGACATTAAAACCTGTTTAAGTTTCTGTGAATATGACAAAATTTATAAAGGGCGAGTGATCAATGATCAGACGATGATATATGTTAGGTGCTGGTAATTAAGAGATGATGGATAAGTGATGATTTCATATAAGAAAAATTGATAACGGTGGTTGAGCGATAAATTTTAGATGATGGTGATTGAGTGATGACGATCAAGCGAAGATAGTTGGACAACCCAAGCCATCATTAGATCAAGGTTTTGTAATTCTTTCAATATTCAAATCTAAAAACCCCTAAGAATTGAGGTTAGTTTATTTCTTTTGAGAGCAACATTTTAAATATTTGGCCTAAGTCATAAAATATTTCTTGAGTAATATGCACTATTTATTATTATTGGCCATGCATTCAATTTTTATGTATCTTAGTGGCATCAAACTGAGTGATCTTGGTCAAATTAATTTCTTTTTATAAATGCACTTATTTAGATATAAGTATATAAAATTAAATGATTATTTGACCTTGCAACAAATATCAATTTTAAGTTTCAAACCACACTTCACGTATTTGATTTGGGTTTATTTGTACTAAAATTCAATCATTTTTTATATTGTTGAGTTTGTTTTATTATGCCGTTCACTTTATCAATAAGATTATTTAAATATGAGTTTAGACTATAAAAAAATTACTTTCCAAAATTTTTTAATAAAAAAAAGTTACATAAGATTTGTATTTTTTGAATGATTTTTTTGATAATATATCATTCGACGCTTATTTGATGCTTACTTTTTATGTGTCTAAGGCTATGCCAAAACTAAATAAATAAATAAACACGCACACACAAACAAACACAAAAACACATAAAGTTTTTGAAAAATTTACAATACAAACTTATAAATTAAAACAATATATATATATATTAATGTGATTTCTCAGTGGACCGTAATACATATCTCCATTTGAAGCCATGACCTAAGCAAAATTCTTGGAAAAATATAGTTTTACTCTTTCCTTAAGATACACAGACCTCAAATGACCCATATTAGCAATTTTTATTATTTATTATCTTCGTTCAATTGTTATTATCTAATCACCAATATTTAGTTGTCATTGCTTGACAATTGTCACTCAACCACTAACGTTTGACCAATGATTACAATATTCAAGTTGTCATCTTTTGATTATTATCATTCAATCGTCATAATAGCGATTCACAAACAAATCAATTTTGGAATCTTTTCTTTCCAATTGTGAGGAAGAGTAAAGTGTGATAACTTTTTATATTAATATTATATATATATATATATATATATATGTGTATAA
>JXCR01007783.1:342254-357277 GCA_002079205.1 Phalaenopsis hybrid cultivar | reverse complement strand
GTTTTTTTTTTTGTGCGTTATTTCTATATATTAACTATCCCGATAGTGAGCTATATGTAACTCTTAGCTGGATTGAAGACTATAGGATTGGTAACTCTACAAGATTTCACCACTTAATGACTCTGAAACTCGTTTGGTAGATGGACTTTGATTAGAAATTTATGTTCTCTGTGCTCATCACACTTATAGAAATTGGAGAGGCACAAATGTAATGGTTTGCATAGATTTTACTGTTGATACTGCCACACACACACACACACACACACACACACACACAACCAATCTATTTGCAGAGAAAAGCCACAATTTCTCAAGCCCAATAAAAAAAGAAAAGAAAAAATCCTAATATCTTGTGAAATAAAAGAATACACGGGTATTAAATATAAAGGGTTGTAATAGTACCAATATGAATATCTCCTAACTTGATGGTAATCTAAGATGAAACTACATACTACCCTAAAGTGGACAAATAAGATAAAATGAAGTAGCAGAAAAGTGTTATTGTGATCCTAAAGCTGCAACAAAATTGTGAAGTAGGAATTATGATGGTGGCAATAGTCGGAAGATGATGGACAACAACGACATAATGAAAAAAAAAAAAAAATGAAGAACTTTGCGAGGTGAAACTTTTCGACTCCATCTGTAAATTGGGATTCCACGGGTTGAGATGAAAGGATGCAGTAAAGAGTTACACCTAACAAACTTTGAGAACATATTCTATTTGCATAAGAAGCAATGTTATATTCATGTTTTACATAGAATAAACTAAAAGTAAAAAAAGTATAGTGTGAGGTCTTGTATGGATCAACTTACAATGATATAATTCATATAAATCAATTTCTATGATTTTGATACAACTATTATTACAGATGTCCATCATCCTTCCACTTAGCATATGTTTTCTTTTGTTCAACAACTTAGACTATGACTATGCATTTAGCTTTTTTTCCCCCTCTTTCCACATCATAGTGCTCTAACATAGATGATAATGAACTCAAGCAATCCTAATCTAAATTTCGCCCTACAAAACATATGAGTGAGAATCTACCAGCCTTTTATATCTTCGTGACAACCAATGCACCTTTGCAAAGGTTAGGAACTTCAAATTCTCTCNCGTCTGCCGCGGAGTCTTTCGGATCTCCGGCTTCTCAAGTGAGATTTTTTATATCTTTTATTTTCCGGCTGTGTTATGGTTTATGATTTTTTTATATGTTTTTGAATTAGATAGGAGCATGAAACCGAGTGGGTGGGCATAAAGTCGGTTTGTTGATTGATGGGAGAAGCGGAGTTACTTGATGGGTGAAAGGGAAGGCAGAAACATTAGTGATTAGGCTTAGACCGTAGGATCAGTTATTTTCTGTTTTTTGTTTTTTTTTTGTGAGGATTATGTTCATAAACTGTGGGGTGTTGTCTGGAGTATGAAATCCTTAGAGCGCTGGGGTATGCTGTTAGCCTGTTACCATGAACCGTGAAGTTTCCATTTATGGAGCAGGAGCGTTTGATATTATGCCAATGTAAGATCTTATGAAAAGTTTGAAGCATTGAAGATGAGTTGAATCTTCATTGCTTCTAATTTCTTTTTTTTCTTAAGCATTGAAAATGANATGTTTTTGAATTAGATAGGATTATGAAACCGAGTGGGTGGGCATAAAGTCGGTTTGTTGATTGATGGGAGAAGCGGAGTGACTTGATGGGTGAAAGGGAAGGCAGAAACATTAGTGACTAGGCTTGGACCGTAGGATCAGTTATTTTCTGTTTTTTTTTTTTTTGGTGAGGATTATGTTCATGAGCTGTAGGGTGTTGTCTGGAGTATGAAATCTTTAGAGCGCTGGGGTATGCTGTTAGCCTGTTACCATGAACCGTGAAGTTTCCATTTATGGAGCAGGAGCGTTTGATATTATGCCAATGTAAGATCTTATGAAAAGTTTGAAGCATTGAAGATGAGTTGAATCTTCATTGCTTCTAATTTCTTTTTTTTTCTTAAGCATTGAAAATAGATTGCATCTTTATTGTTTGTAGGAGTTTTTTTTTTTGTGCGTTATTTCTATATATTAACTATCCCGATAGTGAGCTATATGTAACTCTTAGCTGAATTGAAAACTATAGGATTGGTAACTCTACAGGATTTCACCACTTAATGACTCTGAAACTCGTTTGGTAGATTGGCTTTGATTAGAAATTTATGTCTCTGTGCTCATCACACTTATAGAAATTGGAGAGGCACAAATGTAATGGTTTGCATAGATTTTACTGTTGATACTGCCACACAAAGACACACACACACACACACAACCAATTTATTCGTAGAGAAAAGCCACAATTCCTCANTTAGTTAAAATTAGCTATATCTTTAATTTTCAAATTAGGAGAAAATAGTTTGGAGGATGACTAGTCTGTGTAGAAGTGTTCCAACACTTCNTTAGTTAAAATTAGCTATATCTTTAATTTTCAAATTAGGAGAAAATAGTTTGGAGGATGACTAGTCTGTGTACTGATAGATTGAATCAATAGAAGTGTTCCAACACTTATATTTTTAGATTTTAGGTTGAAACAATGTTTTTCTATTTGAAAATTTTCATGGTCATACCTAATTATTATTTAAATCCCTACGATTATGCATTTTGAATTTTTATGTTGATGAAATTTTTGTTTAACGAATATGCTTAACATAAATTGGGAATTTGACTCTATATACACATCTTTCATGTGGACTTGTCTGTCTATGCTATAGTTTTTTTTTNTGATGAAATTTTTGTTTAACGAATATGCTTAACATAAATTGGGAGTTTGACTCTATATACACATCTTTCATGCGGACTTTTTCTGTCTATGCTATAGTTTTTTTTAAAAAAATTAAATTATAGGTTATTTATATCTATCAATATGACCAAGGCGCAGCCTTGGCATAATGGTTAACTCGCACTTTGGTAAACCTGAGTCAGCTAGCTTCCCTGTAATGTAGGTGCAAAGCATCATGCTTAGTCCTAACCCGGAATTTTGGGGCCTTCGGCATTTTGGTACTTTTTTCTTTTGAGTGGTCATTTATTTACTTTTTCAAATAATACTTTATGGAACATTACATCATCATAAAATTGTTACCCCTAGTTTTGAGGTCTTATTTATTAACCATTTGTTCTTTATTCATTCACATTAAGTTCTACAAGGTTTATTATAGTTATATAAGTGTTCTGTTGCATGATTTTTGCAACATATGTTAAAAAAATCTGTTTATTCATGTAGAAGCGTTTAATTTGATGACTAATTAATGTAATAAAACATAGATAAGTAGAAGGCACTGATATTTACGTGGTTTTGCCATAATTAATTGTTGCATCCATGAGAGAGGAATGAGATTAATCCATTATAAAAAGCCAAAAGACGCTCAAATAAATAAGATATTGAAAAATACTCTTTCCGAATCCTATACACACTCAATCTTACTGTATACCCATACACCTCATAAGAAAGAAGCCAATAAGACGTATTAACATCGTNCAATCTTGAATATCACATTTCTTCTTAAATATTGATATTAGGTGCTAAAATGCTTCTTCTCCAATCATTTGCCATTCTTTTCAGGATTGTTTAGTTGTATATATTTAAAATGCAAAGTAAAAAAGAAAATTAATGTATCTTGAATCTAAAAACTTTTTTAGTTTAATTTAAATCAAATGCAATCGAATGATACTTCTTTTGTATGTTTAGATGAATTTCTAAAATATAAAAATCTCTTTCTTGCTTTGTGCGTGGCGGCTTGGTCAACAATGAGAGTGATGAATGTAAGATGGATGTTGTAGGTACAGTTGTAATCGAATCAAACTGAGGTCTAGTCACACTGTACTTGAGCTCAACTCAACTGTCAAAAAAACAGCTTGAACTCTAGCGCGAGTCAAGCTCGTAGAATGAGCTCGAGCTCTGACTAGTCTGCTTATTAGCAGTCTTGAGAGCTTGCCTTGAGCTCGTTAAAATACTNGCGTTTAATTTGATGACTAATTAATGTAATAAAACATAGATAAGTAGAAGGCACTGATATTTACGTGGTTTTTCCAGAATTAATCGTTGCATCCATGAGGGAGGAGTGAGAATTAATCCATTATAAAAAGCCAAAAGACGCTCAAATAAATAAGATATTGAAAAATACTCTTTCCGAATCCTATACACACTCAATCTTACTGTATACCCATACACCTCATAAGAAAGAAGCCAATAAGACGTATTAACATCGTGTCGAACTCATATTATAAGATTACTTAAAATGTGTAAAAGTTGCCATAAAAATTATTATTTTGCTGCAAAATGTGAGAAATATCCAATGCAAGAGTGTTGAGGTTTAATTCTCTTGGCTCAAATTTGTGATTATATAAAGTGGTATCTCTTTTATGACTCCTACTCAAACCAAGCTCTCTAAGCTCTCAAATCCTTGTAGAGCATTTGTGCAATCACACAATCTTGATGAAGCTTGAACTCACGATAACATGAAAGGCCGATGGAGCATAATTATTGCATATTGAAGTGCATCTATTGATGAGTGAACCTAACATTGTACCTTTATGCCCCTAAAATGGATGTCTCCTCACTTTGAATGCAGCATTCTTTTGAGCTTGGCCTGAATTAGACTACATAACACGATTGGTTCATATAATCATCTCCATTAGCCTTTATGTCAACTCGTGCCTTGTATGTCCCATAACTTGAATTATAAATATGATGCTTATATTTTTTTTTTCTTCCACAAATTTTGTTGCTTCTAANGATGAAGCTTGAACTTACGATAACATGAAAGGCCGATGGAGCATAATTATTGCATATTGAAGTGCATCTATTAATGAGTGAACCTAACATTGTACCTTTATGCCCCTAAAATGGATGTCTCCTTACTTTGAATGCAGCATTGCTATGAGCTTGGCCTGAATTAGACTACATAACACGATTGGTTCATATAATCATCTCCATTAGCTTTTCTGTCAACTCGTGCCTTGTATGCCCCATAACTTGAATTATAAATATGATGCTTATATATAGTTTTTTCTTCCACAAATTTTGTTGCTTCTACTTGTACGCTGAATCTAAGAAGATNTGAGCTTGGCCTGAATTAGACTACATAACACGATTGGTTCATATAATCATCTCCATTAGCCTTTCTGTCAACTCGTGCCTTGTATGCCCCATAACTTGAATTCTAAATATGATGCTTATATTTTTTTTTTCTTCCACAAATTTTGTTGCTTCTACGTGTACGCTGAATCAAAGAAGATTTACTTGAAATTGCACTTTGAACACAATATCTATCATTTCTATTGGCATTCTTGAGAAGAAACATAAGACTTCAACCTTTTTTTAGAATCTGTATCTAGCTTCACTGAGATATCTAGCAGATGTAAGATTCTTTTTTGAGGCATGTTACATGCCTAACCCCAATGAATGTTCTAATTACACCATCATGCATTTTCATTTAATGCAAAGTTATTTTGTTGACTGCGATGGTTTTCATATATATATAAAAAAAAACTATGACTCATAACTGGAAANAATCTGTATCTAGCTTCACTGAGATATCTAGCAGATGTAAGATTCTTTTTTGAGGCATGTTACATGCCTAACTCCAATGAATGTTCTAATTACACCATCATGCATTTTCATTTAATGCAAAATTATTTTGTTGACTGCGATATTTTTCATATATATATATATATATATATAAACTATGACTCATAACTGGAACATTATTTCTTTTGATGACATGTATGGTGTGAATAAGTTGAATATAGAATCTAATGGCTGTTGCATTTGAATTCATCAATATCCAGAAGAGCATCACCTAGATTTGCACATAACCAATCTGTGATTATACTAACATCCGCTTAGTTATTCTCCTGATCATTGTCTCCAACAAGTTTCTTTTCCTCATCAAATTTTGACAACTTATTGCGATTTTTCCCTTTTGTTTCCTTTAAAGTNAGCATCACCTAGATTTGCACATAACCAATCTGTGATTATACTAACATCCGCTTAGTTATTCTCCTGATCATTTTCTCCAACTAGTTTCTTTTCCTCATCAAAGTTTTACAACTTATTGTGATTTTTCCCTTTTGTTTCCTTTAAAGCAAATAACATCTTTGTTTCTACCATGAGACCATCTTTTGCCATTATATGAATAACACCCTTATAAAGAGTTTATCCCTTAACAACAATCTTTTATCTACTTGTTATTATATCATTAAAAATTAGCATTCACAATTTTAGATAGAAGTGATTTTCTGATGTCCTCCAAGTTAGTATATCTTTGTGATGAAGGCTGGTATCATTGAATTCTTACTATTATTAAAAAGATAATTGATACGTTGCCTAGAGTAAAGCTAAACACTCNTTGATGTCCTCCAAGTTAGTATATCTTTGTGATGAAGGCTGGTATCATTGAATTCTTACTATTATTAAAAAGTTAATTGATACGTTGCCTAGAGTAAAGCATAAACACTTGTTCGTTTTAAATCTTTTAAAAATTCATGGAGAATTCAGTGGGGAATTGAGGAGAATTTAGATTTTTATAAAATCTTATAGANGTGATGAAGGCTGGTATCATTGAATTCTTACTATTATTAAAAAGATAATTGATACGTTGCCTAGAGTAAAGCATAAACACTCGTTCATTTTAAATCTTTTAAAAATTCATGGAGAATTCAGTGGGGAATTTAGATTTTTATAAAATCTTATAGGAGTTTTAAAAGAATTTGTTTATTTCAAAATTTGAATTTTGGAGGGCATTATTGGAAATTAATGATATTATCATCTTTGTTATGAATTCATATTTTATGTTCGTTTAATTTAAATGTTTTCTATGCCGTTGGTTTATTCTTGACAATGATTTTGAATAACTTATTCCAATTGTAAATAAAAAGTTAAAAAAAAAAAACTTATATCTATATACCTTAAGTTTATTTCTTTTCCTTTTTATCGTTTGATTCTAATCTTTATCTACTCATTTTATTTTNAATGTTTTCTATGCCGTTGGTTTATTCTTGACAATGATTTTGAATAACTTATTCCAATTGTAAATAAAAAGTAAAAAAAAAAAAAAATACTTATATCTATATACCTTAAGTTTATTTCTTTTCCTTTTTATCGTTTGATTCTAATCTTTATCTACTCATTTTATTTTGTTTGATTTACATATGCAAACCACATAAGTTTAATTTTGATCACCTCATCTTTAATAAATGTTTTTCCAACCCCCTTTTTTAGTATAACTGTTTCTTAATTTTTTTTCTTGACGTAGAGACATTCATATTAAAATTCACAAATGTGCGCGCTCAACTTTTATATTAATGATTTATTTACAACTTNTTCTTTTCCTTTTTATCGTTTGATTCTAATCTTTATCTACTCATTTTATTTTGTTTGATTTACATATGCAAATCACCTAAGTTTAATTTTGATCACCTCATCTTTAATAAATGTTTTTCCAACCCCCTTTTTTAATATAAGTGTTTCTTAATTTTTTTTTTTTTGACTTAGACACATTCATATTAAAGTTCACAAATGTGCGCGCTCAACTTTTATATTAATGATTTATTTACAACTCAATATTTAGATCCACACAACATTACCAACATAATTGCTATTTTAATAAATTTACCTGTAAACTTCCATGTTATCTTCTTATCAAATTTTTTTTTGGCATTCTTTCATTTTTAATCATCCAAGTTAAATATACAAACCTTGCCCTCATTTGTATCTCCAATCTTCTATATGATAAGTACTAGATACTTCTCGCACTTATATATGCCATATCTCTTAATTATATTGAAGGATAATTGTTGACATTACATTCTTTAAAATTATATATCATATACTCAATGTTTGTTTTATTAATTTTAAGATCTTTATCTTAAAATTATTTTTTTCATTATTTTAATTTTTATCGATTTTAGTGGATGCCTTATCGAATAGAATCATATTATTTACAAAAAAACACATTTCAAGACCTCTCGTTTTGAATATTCATTGTGAGCGTCTTCATAAAAATACAAAAAACTATTGATTCAGTGTTGATCCTTGTTGCAAACATACGATATTAAAAAACTCTTTAGTCACTTATAATTATTTTTAATACTTATTCATAATTACTTTTAATGCTAACCGGCTCTTCATTTTATAAAACTTAAATAATGTTTGCATAACTCTGACACATCTTTGTGCTTTAAAATATATCTTGTCAATTCTGGTGGTAATAGTTCATATAACTGTTTCAAAATTAATTAGAATCTTATGAAGATTTTTTCTTTTTATTTATATTTTTCCAGTAACTGTTGATTTTCATGGAAAAAATTAATTTGATTCTTTAAAATTGATGTTCTTTTTTAAGCTTGTATCCAATTAATTGCTTCTATAACTTCATTATATGATTCATAAGTTTGATTCCTCTATAGTTAAGACAATCTTGAATATCACATTTCTTCTTAAATATTGATGTTAGGTGCTAAAATGCTTCTTCTCCAATCATTTGCCATTCTTTTCAGGATTATTTGGTTGTATATATTTAAAATGCAAAGTAAAAAAGAAAAATAATGTATCTTGAATCTAAAAACTTTTTTAGTTTAATTTAAATCAAATGCAATCGAATGATATTTCTTTTGTATGTTTAGATGAATTTCTAAAATATAAAAATCTCTTTCTTGCTTTGTGCGTGGCGGCTTGGTCAACAATGAGAGTGACGAATGTAAGATGGACATTGTAGGTACTGTTGTAATCAAATCAAACTGAGGTCTAGTCACACTGTACTTGAGCTCAACTCAACTGTCAAAAAAACAGCTTGAACTCTAGCTCGAGTCAAGCTCATAGAATGAGCTCGAGCTCTGACTAGTCCGCTTATTAGCAGTCTCGAGAANTATATATCATATACTCAATGTTTGTTTTATTAATTTTAAGATCTTTATCTTAAAATTATTTTTTTCATTATTCTAATTTTTATCGATTTAGTGGATGCCTTATCGAATAGAATCATATTATTTACAAAAAGAACACATTTCAAGACCTCTCGTTTTGAATATTCATTGTGAGCGTCTTCATAAAAATACAAAAAAACTATTGATTCAGTGTTGATTTTTGTTGCAAACATACGATATTAAAAAACTCTTTAGTCACTTATANAAGTGGACAAATAAGATAAAATGAAGTAGCAGAAAAGTGTTATTGTGATCCTAAAGCTGCAACAAAATTGTGGAGTAGGAATTATGATGGTGACAATAGTCGGAAGATGATGGACAACAACGACATAATGAAAAAAAAAAAGAAAAACTTTGCGAGCTGAAATATTTCGACTCCATGTGTAAATTGGGATTCCATNTGCATTGGAGGAGAGGTTGTTGGTGGCCAGGCCAACAGTAGCAAGGTCGGCAGAGGTCAGGATCGATTTGTTCAGGTTGTGTATTTGGAGTTCAAATGATTTGAATGAATTTAGAATTCACCAATATTGTGCTTTGAATAATTTTATATTCCTCCAAAAGATATTTTTATTTGATTTACCTCCAACGTAACGTAACCATTCTAAAGGTATGTATTCCTTTTTACTTTAGATTCCTAATACACTGGGCCAAACAATCCCTTGGTCTTTAAAATTCTAAAATCATTTCAATAGTTAGATTTTTTTTTATTTTACTTATGGGTATTGGTAGCCTTGGCAATAATAACCGTAAAATGTGTCATCTTTTGGTTGGATTAGCCATTTGTTCGATTCCTATAGTTTTTATCAATGTATTTTAATCTTATGATATTAAATGAGAAGATGAGACGTTCCTAAACATTCCTCTATTAATTTTGGAACTGATTGTTTTCAGGCTAAGCTAATGTGTTTTTTTTTTTGAACTTTCAATAGCTCACATTTAGTTTTGAGTCTAAGTAAGCTATCGAGATCAAGCTTCTCAAGCACTTTTAAACTTTTTCTTGAAAAGATCCATAATGATCTTACATTGAATTCTTTTTGATTCATGTTACTTCCACAAACGGGCCGATCCAGGAGGGACCGTTCGATTGTAGTATAGTCGGCGGACAGGCGGGCCGGCTTTTGTCGCGGGAAGAAGGGGAGGGACCCGGGCGAGGAGCAGAGAAAGGAAAGGAGGGGGTGGGGTCCACTCGGGCTATAATCACGTATTCAAGGAGGATAAGTTGAGGGGAGTTTGGAGGGAATTTTAGAAAAGTTTTCAAATGGAGCATGCAGATTCTGTTAAAGGGGGAACATAGGATTTATTTTATTTTCATGCATTATTTTGTTGTTGTTGTTGTGTTTTTCTTCTTTTCTAAGGTGTGGGAGAGCCGATCTGCATCTCGAAAGTAGATCATCTTTGTATCTTGCTTGGTTTTTTCATTGATAGCACTTATTTGTATTTTTTCACCCATTTGTTACGATTTCGTTATGGTTTGTTTGTTGATTTTAATGTCAAGGCGTATTAAATTGGTATTAGAGCCTAGATCTTGGTGGGTTGGCAACAAAGAAAGCTGATGTGTTAAGGAGAGGTGGAGCAATTCAATCCGAAATGGGAGAAATGTTTGCTATCATGGAGTACAAATTTTCTTTTATTGAAAGTTGAATGAATGGTGGATTTGAAGGCATATGGGAAATGCGGGAGATGGTGAAAAAGCTCATGGAGATGCAATCTAAGGCCGTGCCGACCGCTCCAACTGCAAACCCTAACCAAGGGTTGATCAGGAAATCCTTGGCTAGGTCAAGAGGGAAGGAGATCGAGAGAGAAGAAAACGAAGAAGACATCATCTACCTACAAGAGCATCCCGCTAGGGCTTTGACAGGAGGGGGAGTGGATACTTCCGATGGAGGGGGATGGGCCGAAAATTGGAGGGATGGTTGAAAGGGCATAAAAGAGTATGATGGAGGAAGGAGGGAATCGGGAGTGGGATATGTCTATGACCGCATGAAGTAGTTTCACCCTAGATACACGGGGGGAATTCCAAAGGGAGAGGAAGTTGGGGTGGAGATACAAGGCTCGGGAAATTGAAGATGCCAATCTTCGAAGGGGAGGATGGACATTGATGGGTGTATAGGGTGAAGAAATACTTTGCAATCAATGGATAGAATGAGGAGGAGAAGCGCATGACAATAGGATTATGCTTGGAGAGGAAGGCTTTACCCCTGGTTTCAGTGGATGGAGGCAAGGTATTCGATACACTCATGGGAGGAGTTTCAGGATTGCTTGTTGGAACGTTTTCGAATCATTCGTAAAGGAGACCTACATAAGTAATTCTATACTCTAACTCAGGAGGGGACGGTTATGGAGTATCGAGAGAAGTTTGAGCTTTCGTTAGGAAGGTTGAGGAGGATATTTGCAGTAGGTTTGGAAAGGAACTTCTTGAAATATCTAAGGCTTGACCTACGAGTGACCATCCACCCCTTGAGATTGTGTGGATTGATGGAGATGATGGAGCTCGCTCAGATGATGGAGGATAATAAAAAGGTGAAGAAGACAGACAGAGATGACAATGTCGGGGGATTCTATAAGAGCACCTTGACAGCCACGACACTGAGGACTCAGACAATGTCATTTTAGAAAGAGACTTCGAAGGAGAAGAGTACCGAACCCCGTCCCTGGGGTAATTTCAAGCGCCTCACATACGCAGAAGTGCAAGACAAAAGAGCTAAAGGATTGTGTTATTGTTGTGATGAGAAATACGCCCCAGGACATCGTTGCAAGGACGTGTCCTTCAGGTTTTTTTAGTTCAAGAGGTGGATACAAAGAGTGAGGATTTAAAAGAGGAAGCAGTGGAGGAGTATCTGCATTTGGATGTGGCAGATGTGGGGTTGGATCAGAAAGCAGCCGATTGTGGGGTTTCTGGATGGCAATGCCACACATAACTCTTAAATCAAGTTATGGAAAAGCTAGAATTTTAGCTGGTGACTATAGGGAGCTTTGATGTCATGATGGGGATAGGGAAGGTGAAGAGAAGTAGGGAAATTTTAAAGGTGCTGGCTCTGACAATATATTACCTACAGGTGATGGAAGACATCCTTTAGATTTGGGCAACACAAATGTTATTCTGGGGATGATGTGACATATTGAGAGAAATGAAGGTTTATTGGAAGTCCTTGACGATGAAGATGAAGTTCCAAGTAGAGGGTAGGAAGGTGGTGTTGAGAGTAGATGCTAGCTTATGCAAAACCATGATGTCGCTAAATTCCATGGTCAAGTCGATTCAGGGAGCATGACTGAACTGCTTGGTGGAGTTGGAGGGCATTGAGGAGTTTCAAGATTCAAAGTTTTCAGAGTTCTATAGGGGTCCAACAGTTCAGACACTAGTTTACTGATGTTTTCCAGCAGCCAAGAAGGTTATCCCCTCGAAGGGAGCACGGGCACGCTATTACATTGAAGGAGGGTGTTTCTCCCATCAGCGTCATACCATATAGATACCCCCAGTTTTGAAAGGATGAATAGAGAAGTTGATCTGAGTGATGTTCTTGGTTGTCAGGCCTAGTGTAAGTCCTTTTTCCAGTCCTATCCTGTTGGTGAAAAAAATAGATGGTAGTTGGAGATTGTGCGTGGACTACCAGACTTTGAATAAGGAAACAATATCAGATAAGTTTCCAATTTTTTTGATTGATGAGTTACTGGATGTGCTTTATGGGTTTAGTTATTTTTTCAAAAGTTGATCTGAAGGTGGTGTACCACCAGATCAGGATGAATCCGACGGATGTACACAAGACATCATTGAGGACACATGAATGACATTATCAGTTCTTATGCCTCACCAACGCCCTGACGACATTTCAGTCCCTTATGAATACGGTTTTTCAACTACATCTTTGGAAATTTGTCCTGGTTTTTTTAATGATATTCTGATCTACAGTCGTATAAAGACAACAAATGGGGCACCTGAGGACAGTCTTGGAGCGTTGAGGGAGCACCAATTATATGCCAACTTGAAGAAATGTAGTTTTGCGCAGGTGCTGGTGGAGTATCTGGGACATGTGGTGACCGGAAAATGCATAGCAGTGGATCCGTCCAAGATTGAAGCTATGGTTGATTGGCCCTTACCAAGGAGTTTGAAGGAGGTGAGAGGATTCTTGGGTTTCACCGGCTACTACAAGAAATTCGTGAGAGAATATGACACGATAGCATGAACACTGACCGAGTAGTTAAAGAAAGACAATTTCAAATGGGGAGAAACAACAACACAGACCTTTAAACAGCTTAAGAGGGCAATGACTAGTGTATCGTTATTAACACTTACATATTTAAGTAAAACATTTGTGGAGTCTGTTGCGTTAGGGTACTGATTAGGAGCAGTGCTCGTGCAGGATTAGCGGTCGATTGCCTACTTCAGCCAAGTTGTTATTGCCAGAGTGAGGTTAAAGTTAGTATATGAGCGGGAATTGATGACAATTGTTTTGNGAGTCTAAAAGAACAATCTGTGACGCTAAAAATTCTGTTTTTAATGATCTTTATAATAGATTAGATTCTGAGGGTGAAAAATATATGTATAAACTAGCCTAAAGAGAAAAGAAAAGTAAATATTTAACTCAAGTAAAGTGTATTAAAGATGAAAATCGTACAGAGAAAAGAAAAGTAAAGATTTAACTCAAGTAAAGTGTATGAAAGATGAAAATCAAAAAGTACTTTTCTTGAAAGATTTAACTCAAGTAAAGTGTATTAAAGATGAAAATCAAAAAGTACTTTTCTTAGAAAATAAATATTCAACATAGGTGGGTGAGTTACTTTGATAAACTTTTTAATGAAGTTTCTGAAAATACTATTGACCTTAGTGATTTTAATATCGTGAATAATAATAAAACGTTTCATTTTTACTGAAAAGAAGTTGAGGAGGCTTTAAAGAAAACCAAGGGTGGAAAGTCCGTAGGACCTGATGATATTAGAAGTTGATGAGGCTTTAAAGAAAACCAAGGGTGGAAAGTCTGTAGGACCTGATGATATCCTAATTAAAGTGTTGAAATATTTGGGAGATTTGGGAGTTTCTTGGCTTACTAAACTCTTTAATATTATTTTAAAAACTAAAAAGATGCCTGAGGAGTGGAGGAAGAGTATTTTAGTTCCCATATTTAAGAATAAAGGGGATGCACAAGAGTGTGCAAATTATAGAGGAATTAAGTTGATGTGTCATACTTTAAAATTATGGGAGAGGTTAATCGAACATAGGTTAAGATGCATCACAAAAATTTCTCATAATCAATTTGGATTTATAACGGGGGTCTACTATGGAAGCTATACATTTATTGAGAGGTTTGATGGAGAAGTTCAGAGATAATATGGAGATCTACATTTTGATTTTTATTGATTTAGAAAAAGCTTACGATAAGGTTCTAAGAGATATCCTTTAGAGAGTTCTGATTTTTATTGATTTAGAAAAAGCTTACGATAAGGTTCCAAGAGATATTCTTTGGAGAGTTCTTTTTTATTGTTTTATTAATTTAGAAAAAGCTTACGATAAGGTTCCAAGAGATATCCTTTGGAGAGTTCTCGAATTATTGATGTAGAAAAAACTTATGATAAGGTTCCAAGAGATATCCTTTGGAGAGTTCTTGAGGAGAAAGTTTAGAAAAAGCTTACGATAAGGTTCCAAGAGATATCCTTTGGAGAGTTCTTGAGAAGAGAGATTAGAAAAAGCTTACGATAAGGTTCCAAGAGATATCCTTTGGAGAGTTCTCGAGAAGAAAAACTATGACTTATATTCAAGTCATTAAAGATATGTATACTAGAGCTGTTACTTGTGTTCAAACTGACTTATATTCAAGTCATTAAAGATATGTATAGTAGAGTCTACATTTGATTTTTATTGATTTAGACAAGCTTACGATAAGGTTCCAAGAGATATCCTTTGGAGAGTTCTTGAGAAGAAATGTGTTGATGAGCTTACGATAAGGTTCCAAGAGATATCCTTTGGAGAGTTCTCGAGAAAAAATGTGTTGATAAGACTTATATTCAAGTCATTAAAGATATGTATACTAGAGCTGTTACTTGTGTTCAAACTGAAGGAGGATTGACAAAATATTTTCCTATTTCTGT
>JXCR01007783.1:331513-342180 GCA_002079205.1 Phalaenopsis hybrid cultivar | reverse complement strand
GAGGATGTACCTTGGTGTATGCTTTTTGCTGATGATATTCTTCTCGTGGATAAAACGAGAGAAAAAAACCCAGGAAAAACTTAAATTATGGTATGATATCCTTTTCGTGGATAAAACGAGAGAAAAAGCCCAGGAAAAACTTGAATTATGGAGGTGCATTGGAGGAGTCTAAAGGCCTTCGTTTAAGTAGAACTAAAACTGAATACATGGAATGTAATTTTAGTAGTAATAGCTCTAGTGACAGAAGTATGACTTTGGGTGATCAAATTATTAAAAGGTGTGAATGATTTAGATATCTTGGGTTCGTTGTCCAAAGCGATGGTGATGTAGATGGGGATGTTAATAGTAGAATTCAAGTTGGTTGGTTGAAGTGGAGGAATGCTTCGGGCCTTTTGTGTGATAGAAAAGTACCGCTAAGACTGAAAGGAAAATTTTATAAGACGGTGGTGAGACCTGCAATGCTCTATGGCGCTGAATGTTGGCCTTTAAAAGAGAAGCATAATAATAAGTTAAGTGTTGCCGAGATGAGAATGATTAGGTGGATGAGTGGCTTTACACTTAGAGACAAAATGTGGAATGATCATATTCGTGATAGGGTTGGTGTGGCTCCTATGACAGACAAAATTAGAGAAACTCGTCTTAGATGGTTTGGTCACATTAAACGTCGACCATTTGGATGATCCGATTAGGAGAGTAGATGTTTTAGATTCGACTTGTGTTAAGAAAGGCAGAGGTAGATCTAGGAAGACTTGGGCTTATTGCATTAAAAATGATCTTAATTTATTTAGAAAGACAAAGGTAGACCTAGGAAGACTTGGGCTTATTGTATAAAAAATGATCTTAATTTACTAGAAGGAAATTAGATTCGACTTGTGTTAAGAAAGGCAGAGGAAGAACATAGGAGACATGGGCTTATTGTATAAAAAATGATCTTAATTTACTAGAACTAAATGAAAATATGGCACTAAATAGGACAGGCTTATTGTATAAAAAATGATCTTAATTTATTAGAACTAAATGAAAATATGACACTAAACATGACTCAATGGAGAAAAATCTTATTGTATAAAAAATGATCTTAATTTATTAGAACTAAATGAAAATATGACACTAAATAGATATTGTATTAAAAATGATCTTAATTTACTAGAATTAAATGAAAATATGACACTAAATAGGACTCATTGTATTAAAAATGATCTTAATTTACTAGAACTAAATGAAAATATGACACTAAATAGGACGCTATTAAAAATGATCTTAATTTATTAGAACTAAATGAAAATATGACACTAAATAGGATGCAATATTAAAAATGATCTTAATTTACTAGAACTAAATGAAAATATGACACTAAATAGGACGCAATGGTGATGATTTTAATTTATTAGAAAGACAAAGGTAGACCTAGGAAGACTTGGGCTTATTGTATAAAAAATGATCTTAATTTACTAGAAGGAAATTAGATTCGACTTGTGTTAAGAAAGGCAGAGGAAGACCTAGGAAGACTTGGGCTTATTGTATTAAAAATGATCTTAATTTATTAGAACTAAATGATAAGATGACACTAAATAGGACGCAATGGAGAAAAAAGATTCATGTAGCCGACCCCACGTAGTGGGATTAAGTGGACTCAATAATGGAGAAAAAGGATTCATGTAGCTGACCCCACGTAGTGGGATTAAGGCTTTGTTGTTGTTGTTGTACATATGCAAACCACCTAAGTTTAATTTTGATCGCCTCATATTTAATAAATGTTTTTCCAACCCCCTTTTTTAATATAACTGTTTCTTAATTTTTTTTAGACACATTCATATTAAAATTCACAAATGTGCGCACTCAACTTTTATATTAATGATTTATTTACAACTCAATATTTAGATCCACACAACATTACCAACATAATTGCTATTTTAATAAATTTACCTGTAAACTTCTATGTTACCTCCTTATCAAATTTTTTTTTGGCATTCTTTCATTTTTAATCATCCAAGTTAAATTATACAAACCTTGCCCTCATTTGTATCTCCAATCTTCTATATTATAAATACTAGATATTTCTCGCACTTATATATGCCATATCTCTTAATTGTATTGAAGGATAATTGTTGACATTACATTCTTTAAAATTATATATCAATGTTTGTTTTATTAATTTTAAGATCTTTATCTTAAAATTATTTTTTTCATTATTCTAAATTTTATCGATTTTAGTGGATGCCTTATCGAATAGAATCATATTATTTACAAAAAAACACATTTCAAGACCTCTCGTTTTGAGTATTCATTGTGAGCGCCTTCATGCAAATACAAAAAAACTATTGACTCAGTGTTGATCCTTGTTGCAAACATACGATATTAAAAAACTCTTTAGTCACTTTATATTATTTTTAATACTAATTCATAATTACTTTTAATGCTAACCGGCTCTTCATTTTATAAAACTTAAATAATGTTTGCATAACTTTGACACAGCTTTGTGCTTTAAAATATATCTTGTCAATTCTGGTGGTAATAGTTCATATAACTGTTTCAAAATTAATTAGAATCTTATGAAGATCTTTTCTTTTTATTTATATTTCTCCATTAACTGTTGATTTTCATGGAAAAAAATTAATTTGATTCTTTAAAATTGATGTATTTTTTAAGCTTGTATTCAATTAATTGCTTCTATAACTTCATTATATGATTCATAAGTTTGATTCCTCTATAGTTAAGACAATCTCGAATATCACATTTCTTCTTAAATATTGATATTAGGTGCTAAAATGCTTCTTCTCCAATCATTTGCTATTCTTTTCAGGATTGTTTAGTTGTATATATTTAAAATGCAAAGGAAAAAGAAAAATAATGTATCTTGAATCTAAAAACTTTTTTGGTTTAATTTAAATCAAATGCAATCGAATGATATTTCTTTTGTATGTTTAGGTGAATTTCTAAAATATAAAAATCACTTTCTTGCTTTGTGCGTGGCGGCTTGGTCAACAATGAGAGTGACGAATGTAAGATGGACATTGTAGGTACGGTTGTAATCGAATCAAACTGAGGTGTAGTCACACTGTACTTGAGCTCAACTCAACCGTCAAAAAAACAGCTTGAACTCTAGCTCGAGTCACTCATAGAATGAGCTCGAGCTCCGACTAGTCCGCTTATTAGCAGTCTCGAGAGCTTGCCTTGAGCTCGTTAAAATACCATTCGAGAAAGTGATGGTGCTTACAAGAGAAAGGAGGAGAATCTCAGCAGGAGCTTGATGGAGAAGGTTTCCATTGCAACCTTGAGCTCGTTAAAGTGACGTCTGAGAAATGAAAAAATTTTTCCTACGTTGTCTGGATCGCAGTCATTTTTTTTCCCCTCAGCCGCGATTAGTAGTGGATCACATGAGCTTGATGGAGAAGGTTTCCATTGCAACCTTGAGCTCGTTAAAGTGATGTCTGAGAAATGAAAAAAAATTGCCTACGTTTTCTGGATTGCAGCCGTTTTTCTTTTTCCTCAGCCACGATCAGTGGATTGTGACCATTGTCCGGACGCAGCTCTGTGATGTGATCTGACAACTTCTGAAAGTTTTTTTCCTGAGAAACTGATGGAGCTCATTGGAAAAAGAAGGAAATCTCCCGGCAGGAGCTTGTCGGAGAAGGCTTTCATGGCTGTTGGGGTGCGTCTTTTGAGAATGGTGAAATGTGTAGAGAATAATTTAAACGAAAGATAAAACTTTATTACCTGCATTTCATGCATCCTGCTTTTATAGCTTGCATTTAATGCAGCCCACCTATATTCATTGAAGTTTTTTTTAATCACAATATCCTCTTTTTTTTGTAAAAAATATTAAATATTTTCTGAACAAATTATAAAATGTATATTTTAATTTTGTCTGCTCGCGAGCCAACAAGTGGAGTCATATTATGCTTGAACTCGAGCTTGTTTATATTATATGCTCAAGTTTTAGACTAAGCTCGAACAAGCGGATCAATAAACTAAATTTGTGAGCTTGATAGCAAGTTGAGTTCGAGCTAGCTCTCGAACCGATTCTGTTCATTTACACCCCTATGGGCGAGGGCAATGAAAGCGAATGCATTGGAGGAGAGGTTGTTGGTGGCCTGGCCAACAGTAGCAAGGTCGGCAGAGGTCAGGATCGATTTGTTCAGGTTGTGTATTTGGAGTTCAAATGATTTGAATGATTTTAGAATTCACCAATATTGTGCTTTGACTAATTTTATATTCCTCCAAAAGATATTTTTATTTGATTTATCTCCAACGTTTAGCAATTCTAAAGGTATGTATTCCTTTTTACTTTAGATCCCTAATACACTGAGCCAAACAATCCCTTAGTCTTTAAAATTCTAAAATCATTTCAATAGTTAGATTTTTTTTATTTTACTTATAGGTATTAGTAGCCTTGGCAATAATAACTGTAAAATGTGTCATCTTTTGGTTGGATTAGCCATTTTTTCTATGCCTATAGTTTTTATCAATGTCTTTTAATCTTATGATATTAAATGAGAAGATGAGACGTTCCTAAACATTCCTCTATTAATTTTGGAACTGATTGTTTTCAGGGTAAGCTTATGTGTTTTTTTTTTTGAACTTTCAATAGCTCACATTTAGCCTTGAGTCTAAGTGAGCTATCGAGATCAAGCTTCTCAAGCACTTTTAAACTTTTTCCTGAAAAGATCCATAATGATCTTACATTGAATTCTTTTTGATTTATGTTACTTCCACAAACGGGCCGATCCAGGAGGGACTGTTCGATTGCAGTATAGTCGGCGGACAGGCGGGCCGACTTTTGTCGCGGGGAGAAGGGGAGGGACCCGGGCGAGGAGCAGAGGAAGGAAAGGAGGGGGTGGGGTCCACTCGGGCTATAATCACATATTCAAGGAGGATAAGTTGAGGGGAGTTTGTAGGGAACTTTAGAAGAAAAGTTTTCAAATGGAGCATGCAGATTTTGTTAAAGGGGGAACATAGGGTTTATTTTATTTTCATGCATTATTTTGTTGCTGTTGTGTTTTTCTTCTTTTCTAAGGTGTGGGAGAGCCGATCTGCTTCTCGAAAGTAGATCATCTTTCATCTTTGTATCTTGCTTGTTTTTTTCATTGATAGCACTTATTTGTGTTTTTCCACCTATCTGTTACAATTTTGTTATGGTTTGTTGATTTTAATGTCAAGGCGTATTAAATTGGTATTAGAGCCTAGATCTTGGTGGGTTGGCAACAAAGAAAGCTGATGTGTTAAGGAGAGGTGGAGCAAATTCGATCCGAAATGGGAGAAATCTTTGCTATCATGGAGTACAAATTTTCTTTTATTAAGTTGAATAAATGGTGGATTTGAAGGCATACGGGAAATGCGAGAGATGGTGAAAAAGCTCATGGAGATGCAATCTAAGGCCGTGCCGACCGCTCCAACTGTAAACCCCAACCAAGGGTTGATCAAGAAATCCTCGGCTAGGTCAAAAGGGAAGGAGATCGAGCGAGAAGAAAACGAAGAAAACATCTATCTACAATAGCGTCCCCCTAGGACTTTGATAGGAGAGGGAGTGGATACTTCCGATGGAGGGGGATGTGCCGAAAATTGGAGGGATGGTAGAAAGGGCATAAAAGAGTACGATGGAGGAAGGAGGGAATCGGGAGTGGGATATGTCTATGACTACAGGAAGTAGTTTCACCCTAGATACACGGGGGGAATTCCGGAGGGAGAGGAAGTTAGGGTGGAGATGCAAGGCTCAGGAAATTGAAGATGCCAATCTTTAAAGGGGAGGATGGACATTGATGGTTGTATAGGGTGAAGCGATGCTTTGCAATCAATGGATTGAATGAGGAGGAGAAGCGCATGACAGCAGGATTTTGCTTGGAGAGGAAGGCTTTACCCTTGGTTTCAGTGGATGGATGCAAGATATTTGATACACTCATGGGAGGAGTTTAAAGATTGTTTGTTGGAACGTTTTCGAGTCATGTGTAAAGGAGACCTACATAAGTAATTCTATACTCTAACTCAGAAAGGGACGGTTATGGAGTACCGAGAGAAGTTTGAGCTTTCGTTAGGAAGGTTGAGGAGGATATCTGCAGTAGGCTTGGAAGGGAACTTCTTGAAACATCTGAGGCTTGACCTACAAGTGACCATCCGCCCCTTGAGATTGCGTGGATTGAGGGAGATGATGGAGCTTGCTCAGATGATGGAGGATAATAAAGAGGTGAAGAAGACAGACAATGATGACAATGCCGGGGGATTCTATAAGAGCACCGTGACAGCCACGACACTGAGGACTCAGACAATGTCATTTTAGAAAGAGACTTCGAAGGAGAAGAGTATTGGACCCCGTCCCTGGGGTAATTTCAAGCGCCTCACATACGCAGAAGTGCAGGACAAAAGAGCTAAAGGATTGTGTTATCGTTGTGATGAGAAATATGCCCCAGGACATCGTTGCAAGGGACGTGTCCTTCAGGTTCTTTTAGTTCAAGAGGTGGATACAAAGAGTGAGGATTTAAAAGAGGAAGCAGTGGAGGAGCATTTGAATTTGGATGTGGCAGATGTGGGGTTGGATCGGGAAGCAGCCGATTGTGGGGTTGCTGGATGGCAATGCCACACATAACTCTATTTTAAATCAAGTTGTGGAAAAGTTAAGAGTTTTAGCTGGTGACTATAGGGAGCTTTGATGTCATGATGGGGATAGGGAAGGTGAAGGGAAGTAGGGAAATTTTAATGGGGCTGGTTCTGACACTATATTACCTACAGGTGATGGAAGACTTCCTTTAAATTTGGGCAACACAAATGTTATTCTGGGGATGTGTGACATATTGAGAGAAATGAAGATTTATTGGAAGTCCTCGATGATGAAGTTCCAAGTAGAGGGTAGGAAGGTGGCGTTGAGAATAGATGCTAGCTTATGCAAAACCATGATGTCGCCAAATTCCATGGTCATGTCGATTCGGGGAGCAGAACTGGGCTGCTTGGTGGAGTTGGAGGGCATTGAGGAGTTTCAAGATTCAAAGTTGGCAGAGTTCAGAAGGGGTTCAACAGCTCAGACACTAGTTTACTGATGTTTTCCAGCAGCCAAGAAGGTTACCCCCTCGAAGGGAGCACGAGCACATTATTACATTGAAGGAGGTGTTTCTCCCATCAACGTCATACCATATAGATACCCCCAATTTCGAAAGGATGAATAGAGAAGATGATCTGAGTGATGTTCTTGGTTGTCAGGCCTAGTGTAAGTCCTTTTTCCAGTCCTATCATGTTGGTGAAAAAAAAAGATGGTAGTTGGAGATTGTGCGTGGACTACCGGACTTTGAATAAGGAAACAATATCAGATAAGTTTCCTATTCCTTTGATTGATGAGTTACTGGATGTGCTTTATGGTTTTAGTTATTTTTTAAAATGTTGATCTGAAGGTGGGGTACCCCCAGATCAGGATGAATCCGACAGATGTACACAAGACATCATTGATGACACATGAATGACATTATGAGTTCTTAGTGATGCCGTTTGGCCTCACCAACGCCCTGACGACATTTCAGTCCCTTATGAATAGGGTTTTTCAACTATATTTTTGGAAATTTGTCCTGGTTTTCTTAATGATATTATGATCTACAGTCGTATAAAGACAACAAGTGGGGCACCTGAGGACAGTCTTGGAGCGTTGAGGGAGCACCAATTATATGCCAACTTGAAGAAATGTAGTTTTGCACAGGTGCTGGTGGAGTACCTGAGACATGTGGTGACCGGAAAATGCGTAGCAGTGGATCCGTCCAAGATTGAAGCTATGGTTGATTGGCCCTTACCAAGGAGTTTGAAGGAGGTGAGAGGATTCTTGGGTTTCATCGGCTATTACAGGAAATTTGTGAGAGAATATGACACGATAGCATGACCACCGACCGAGCAGTTAAAGAAAGACAATTTCAAATGGGGAGAAGCAACAACACAGACCTTTGAACAACTGAAGAGGGCAATGACTAATGTATCGTTATTAACACTTACATATTTCAGTAAAACATTTGTGCTGGAGTAGGTTGCGTTAGGGTACTGATTAGGAGCAGTGCTCGTGCAGTATTAGTGGTCGATTGCCTGCTTCGGCCAAGTTGTTATTGCCAAAGTGAGGTTAAATTCAGTATATGAGTGGGTATTGATGACAATTGTTTTGGCTATTCAGTAGTGGCGGCCCTGCCTGTTGAGACGACATTTTTTGGTCAGGATAGATCGGAGAAGTTTAAATTTTTTTCTAGAGCAACAAATGATGACTGAGGATTATCAGAGATGACTATCCAAGCTACTGGGGAATGATTTTGAGATTTAATACTGACCATAATTGGAGAACAAGGTAGCTGACGTGTTGTCGAGAGAGGCGGAGGAACTGCAATTGACGTGCAGACATGGAGGACATGATAGCAAAATGTGATGTGACACAAGAGAGCGAAAGGGATGAGGAGCTTAGGAAAATAAGGGATGAATTATTACAAGATCCAACCTTCATCTTGGGTATGCATTGAGGGGACAACAACTGCTCGACGAGTGACGATTTGTGCTACCCAAGTCGTTGGAGTACATTCTCATATTATTACAAGTGTTTTGTGGCAGCGCGATTGGTGGTTATTCAGGGATGTAGAAGATCTACAATCATCTTGCGGCGGAGCTTTATTTGGTGGGGATGCGTAGAGACGTGGAAGACATGATAACAAATATGATGTGTGCCAACGCCACAAGTAATTGACCACAACATCACGGTTGTTATGACAACTATTAGCATTGTTGGAGAAGGCTTGAAAAGAAGTGTCAATAAATTTTATTGCGGGGTTGCCACAGTCATAAGGGTTTACGGTGATTATGGTAGTCGTGAATCACTTAAGTATGAACATTTCATTCCCTTACGACATCCTTACATTGCAGTCTCAGTTGCGGTGGTGTTTATCCGGGAAGTAGTCTGTTTGCATGGAGTGTCAGAATCAATTGTGTCATATAGGGACAAGGTGTTCCTCGACCACTTCTGGATGGAGCTATTTAGGTTGCAAGGGACAATCCTTAAAAGAAGCACCACATATTATCCCCAGACTGATTGGAAGACGGAGGTGATCAGCAGGAACGTGGAGACATGCTTGTATTGTTTTGTATCTGATATACTAAAGTTGTGGGCTAAGTGGATTACATGGGCTGAGTATTGTTATAATACTTCATACCACATTGCCGTATAGACAACCCATTTCAAGATATTGTATGAACAGGATTGATCTCATTTGATACATTATGGGCATATCATTACACTGGTATCCAACGTTGATTGGTACTTGGAGGAGAGGGACAAGATACTAGCAGAGCTCAAGGGGCATCTTCTGATGGTTCAATAAATCATGAAGAAGAAAGTGGATGGACATAGTAGAGAGGTGCAATTCGAACCAGACGACATGGTCTGCTTGAAGCGAGGTCCTATTGACATAAGACATTGGCTTGGAGGAGAAACGAGAAACTTTCATCGAGATACCTTGGGTCTTTTGAGGTGATTACACGCATCAGGACAGTGACCTACCATTTGAAGTTACCATCTTCATCTGTGCTACACCTAGTTTTCAATGTATCTCAACTAAGATAAGCGATTGAAGATCACATAACCTTATCACACTATCGCTGACGCTGAAGGAGAACTTGGATGTGATTCTGGAACCATTAGAGATCAAGGGAGTGTGACGAGGAGTGAAAGAGGTATTGGTTTAGTGGGGTTGCCAGACTATGAAGCGACGTGGGAGCCTTACGAGGTGATCCACAAACAGTTTCCATCCTTTCATAGTGATGACAATATTTAATTATTGTCATGAATAGTTATTTATTTATCAATTTAGTTCAGCATATTTACGATTTTGCAATGACATTTTTCACTTTTTAAGAACTTTATCCTCATTCTGCAGGGATAATATTGCTGTGTACGCGACCGATTACCAAATAAATTTTATGCTTGGTTACTGCTCCGTGTACATCTTTATGCAGACATTCATGATTCCTGGTACCATATTCATGTCCCTTCTGGCCGGAGCTCTTTTTGGAGTCAGCAAAGGTCTCGTTCTCGTGGTTTTTACTGCCACTGCGGGTGCATCTTCCTGTTATTTCCTCTCAAAAATAATCGGCCGCCCTTTAGCCAGTTGGCTTTGGCCCGAAAAGCTAAGGTTTTTCCAGGCAGAGGTAAAAATATCATCTTTAATTCCTCTACGAACTTCTGAATGACCCTTACCTACTTTTTAGGAAGATTTAAATACATACCACTTAGTTCATTTGTATTTACATATCTAACATTTAAACTTTATTTTTTACATATATGCCAATGCCTCCTTATTTATGCATGAAAAGGTGTATTTCACTTTTGAATAGTGAAAATAGTGGTATTTTTCATCTCTCATGTCAAGATTTGCATGGTATAAATGTAAAGTTTATGTCTTAGATATGTAAATACATAGGAATTGGTTGTCATGTATGTAAATTTCCCTTACTATTTATCGATGCCGCATTCATTTCTTACATGTATGAATGCAGATTGCCAAACGCAGGGAAAAGCTTCTCAACTACATGCTCTTCTTAAGGATAACTCCAACCTTACCCAACACTTTTATAAACTTGGCGTCACCCATAGTCGACATACCATTTCACATATTCTTTTTCGCAACTCTAGTTGGCCTTATTCCCGCTTCTTTTATCACTGTTAG
>JXCR01007783.1:318345-330506 GCA_002079205.1 Phalaenopsis hybrid cultivar | reverse complement strand
TCTAAAAATTTATATATATATATATATATATATATATATATATATATATAGAAATTGTTGGAATTAAAAATCGATTTTCGTTTCTAATTACTTTTGACGAAATAGTGTGCGCCTACGTTTTATTTGAAATGTATCGAAATCGGTGATATTAATCTTCTTTATTCTTTTATTTATATTATTTGTTTAATTGAAAATTTTCGTTCGATAAAACAGAATTTAATGAAATTATTGAATTTAAATTTTTAAGACTGAATTGGGGATCATTCAAACTGTTTTCATGAGCATTTCAGTTGGATGTACAGACCATCGGGTATATGCCATTTACAAATCAATCACCCTTTTTCATTCATTTTTCGAATTCATGGAATTATCAAAATTTGTAGTGGATGACCAACTCTTATTTTTATTTTTGATAAAAAAAAATTAATAATTTGATCGTGACAAGTGCAAATATATTCAAAAATCATTTGAGCGGTTAATTTGTAAATTTCAATGTTTGGGATAATCTGAATGTAATTATCTGAATAATTTAATTTTGAGTTTGAAGGATTACTTGTCAAGCACTTTAAATACAATTGGTAAGTTAATATCATTGTTTAAAAGTTCAGATGATCTATAGCTTCTGCATGCATGGTGTTAAAGTCCATTTTAATGAGAGCAATATAATGAGCTTAAGATTTCTTAATTTCCATCTTATTATGATATTAAAATATCTAAAAAGTGATTTGTGATTAAGTGAATTAATGTTGGCCTTTCGACGGAGTGTTTACAGATTGTTGATAAAAAGTGTTGAAATGGCACTCTAGAAATCTATTAATGTCTTTTTATTTTTCATGTAATGGGGACTAAGGAGGGAGAAAATTTGTATGTGAAGAATCTTTATAACTTCGTCGTCTAATTGATATTGGTGATCATTAATAAGTAAAAGCATACATCACAATGGCACAACTATTGTCTACCAAACATTGTTGCTCAAGTACAATCTTTTGATATTGATTGCTTGATATTTCGTTTTATTAATTCACTTGCAAATTGATAGGCGTTCATTGCCACCCAATTATGTCTCCTAATATCAACTCATCTATTGATTGTGTTGCCCCGACATTAGCATTAAACTTGGCGATTGCTAATAAGGTTGACGCTTATCATAAACACCATCACTTATTAACTTTGTTGCTCCTTGTCTTCAATAAAATTAACTCCCATCATCATCAATAAAATCAATGTGCATAATTGATCTCAATGCTGACCGTTTCTATGTTTCTATGAAACTCATGCATATCATTTTGGCAAACACACAAATGTTATTCATCTTCACCAAAACAAGTTTGACGACCAATATAGATACTATTATCGTTGTCTAGTGTTGGTATTAATGTTGATGTTCGCCATTACCAATAAGGCATATGGAAGCGATGATATCTATATTGAAGCATGTCGTATTTATTAAGGTTGTTTGTTTCCTGAGTTTCTAGTTTCCTTTTTATAAGGGGAAAGAAAAAACAAAGTATTAAGGATCTTTTGATGATTTTAAATATCGCACATTTCTTTAAGATTATCTAAACAACATCATTATTATTAATTTTTTAAAGTAAGATATAATGTTTCATGCATCTTGATAAGCAACCAACAAATTTTCATCATTCAACACGAATCTCGAGGCATGACAATCTCGAGATGATATTTTAAGCATAAAATATTCAAATATTGATAAAAATTCATCCAAAGCTCCGATTTCAGCAAACTTATAGTCAAACTGACCCGCTTGATGAGACATACCTAATGATATGAAAATTAGCCCAGTTCGAATCAAATCAAGCCCAGATCAAGTTATTGAACCACACTTAGATGATTTTCAGACATATTTAGAAGATCAAAGAGTTGTTGAATATGACAAGTTTACACTCAAATCGAGCGGCTCGACAAGACGAATCCAACAAGCTCAAGATCACTGAATTCTGATATCATTAAGACACTCAAATGTCCATTAAACGTCGTTTGATCGAAAGAAACTCTCTGGACCGTCCGATCAAAATGATTCATATTCATGCATTAATGACACCCAGAACACTATAAATAGAGCCTCTCCCTTCACATGAAGGGAGACTTGAAGCTTCAGAGAGAACTGGAAGCTCTAAGAAGAAGCTGAAGCTTAACACCATCCCGATCGTCGAGTGCCATCGGCCATCGCCGGGCCGTCGTCGACACTCGTCGATCGCCGTTATCCAATGTAGACTGTCACTGTCGATCATCACCAATCATCGTCGATCACCACCAATCAGACACCGTCAGTCATCGTCGTGGGACATGAGCTCAACACTACGGTTCATGTGTCAACAACGACCTGCGTGGTTCACACCTCGAGCAGCTCTCGACTCTAACCGCCGCGACTTACGGACGTCATTCATACTGGCCACTAAGGCTTATGTGGTCCACAACTCCCGTAACTGTTTACTGCGGTTTCTTTGACCAATCAACACTTTTGGAGTAGCCATCTACAACACTCACGATGAATTACTACCTCCACAACAATCAACAATGACATTTGCAACCTGCTATTACCAAGAGCTATAGTCAGATTATAGTTATATAACTTTGTAATTCCATCTTCCCTAATTTAGAGGAAGAGTGTACATGTGTAGTCATCATTCATAGTTGATTATTTTAACTGGGCTATACCCCGTGACTTTTCCCTCTTTCAAGGGTTTTCCACGTAAAAAGGTCGATGTGTCTCATTCTACTTACTTTTCTTCTGTTATCTGTGTGTGCTGATTTCTCATAGGACTCTAAGACGATAATCCATTACTATATCGCTACGAATTTTCTGACACGCATCACGTCTCATCTTCATGTGATGATATCAAAGTATAATAAGTATCAATACAATCTCCACATATTATATGTAAATACATAATTGTCACGAAATATCCATTCAAATTTTTTTCTTAATTTATTGGTGTGAGTCAGAATTATGTTGGAGAAAGGCTTTTAATCCGGCTCGTTAAGACTAATTTATCATAAAAAAATAATATTATTTAAAAAATAACTGCAAATCTAATATTTCAGATATTTACAACTTAAAAAATTGGATAACTAAAATAGGTATAATGCGTTGATCACTTAGATATCAATGTAGCAATTAAAAAGAAAAAGAAAAAAAGAAGACTTTTTGAAGTCGGTGCTTCAAATGGAAGTAATGGCGATCAATAAAGCTGACTGTACGCCTCTTTATTCCTCGGAGATCTGATCGAGGAGAGTTGGGAAGAGGGCGAATCAAGGCGGCGGTAGCGGCCGAGCTGGAAATGGTGGTGGCGGTTGGAGTTTCCGATCCGGGTCGGGCCAGGAAGGGGGGTGGGGTTACCGATGGGGATTCGGCTCGGCTCCGGACGGCGGCGCCTCATTTGGCTTTGGGACCGCGGGGCCTACCGGAGTAGGCGGCGGTAACACTGGCCAGTACGCGTACGGATGGACCAGCGGGTCCGGCGGCGGCCGCGGTGGAGGTGGAGGGTTTGCGTTCTCCTTTGGTGGCGGCGGTGGCGGCGTTGGCGGCGTTGGCGGCGTTGGCGGCGGAGGGTGGCAGAGTGCATCCGGGAGTGGAAGTAGTTGATTAAAGGTTAGTGGGGATCTATGTTTCGTAGGGGATTTGGTGGGTGTTCTTATGTTACAGTGTGCTTGTTTCGGCAATTTTTTTTGTCTTCTCTGTTTAATTTATCTGGTTTTTGCTTATAGTGTTCTTGGATAAGAATAAGTTGTTGAAGGGATCGTGGTTCTGAAAAATGAAGTTTATGTAAATTAAGGGCTTGTTTGTCATCATCTTTTCGTTTATTTTTTTATTTTGTTTTTATTTTAAAAATATGTTTTTTAGAGTTTTTTTCTTCGTATGTATGTTTTTAATTTTTTATTTAAAAAATAAGTTAATATTTTTAAAGACACTCGAAATATCTAAAAAATTATCTTGAGTGTTTTTAAAAGCTGTTAAATATATTATAACATGTTAAACATATTTTATTTCAAGTAAAAATATAAATAAAATAAAAGTAAGAATAGAACAGAAAGAGCAAAGGTGATTCCAATTGACCCCCAAGTGTGGTGTTTTGGAGAATTGGCTTAGGCAGGGGGCAGTTTCGAGAAGATCATTTTTAGTTGATTTGATTTGCTGCATTCACAAATTAAATTCAACTTTTAAATTCAAGATGTAAATGTTGAATTTAATGTTATTTATGGAGTGACATCAAGAGTTTATTATATTTTAGATTTGAGTTCAAGAAAAAAAAGACAGAGAGAGATTGAGCAAGGAATTCTTTGTTATTGCTTAGGGTTTATGTAGGATTATGTTGACTTCTTAAAGCATAAACAAAGGTAGATCAAATCGAATCTAGAGAGGATATAGAAGGAGAATTTGAAATTTAGATTGAATATGATCCTTTATTTATAGGTGGGAGGGCAGGTCATTGTTATAGAAATGGCTATCATAGCTATATGATAGAGTTGTAAGACATGCTCATAATCGTGTTCAATTTAGCTCGTTGTGTTGAATAAGTTTAGTTAACAGTTGACCATTAGGCTGGAATTTCAAGCAAGGTCCTAGTTGAGTGCGGATATCCTAGATGTACACTTTTGGGGAGAATCCTAGTTTGCTTAGCAAGAATCTTGATTGAATAATGTTGATGAGTGGATGAGTTTGTTCCTCTATGCCAGTTTGGTTAGATGAGTTTCAATGATCAAATAGTTTAGTTGGTTTAGAAAATCATCTTTGCTAGGAAAAGTTAAAGAGGCTAATTTTATGTAAATAGCTTATTGTGGAGACAATCGTCGTGGCTCATGCGGGGAAGTCCTTGATTGTTTTCTGCTAGTTTTGTATCTTAGCTTTCATTCCTCAACTAATTTCAACACTTTTTCTATGCTTGGATGCTTTTGGAAAAATGCATATGCTTTTTCATCATGCTTCTCTAGTTGGACAAATAGCATAATCAAAATGCTAGTATATATTTGTCATAGTATTCACCGTCCAATTGCCTCCATAGTTAGAGGCTTCAACCACTGCTTCTATTAACAATATAACACACCATTCTTAGATATTATTGTTGTGCCATTTGATAGTTGATAACATGTTAAAAACATAATTATGAGCTTTTGAAGATAACCTGTCAGATATTCAAAGGAGCCATCCACTTCACACATTATCTCATGAATTTACTATCAAGTTATGGCAAAGAGAACATTATATGGTTGATAAATCTACATGTTTTTAGTCCTTCTGAATCCATAAAAGTGGTGAAGGATGTTGGTGATGAGTCGTCAAACTTGGACCTTTTAATTACACTCAACAAGATTGGTTTATTGGTTTCGTTCGACTCATTGACTAGTAGATAAAGTTGACAGTTTATTGCATCCTATATCCTATGTTTTTCTAGACTTTTTCCCTTATGGAATTGACAACAAGAACAGGCTTTAGGCTAGTTAATTTACCAAACCAACTCTAATATTTCATCCTCCTCTGCTGTGGTGCATACTGTCTTTTTTTCTTATTCTTCTTGAAACTCTTTGGGAAGAGATTCACATAAAGATTCCAACATTTTGCTATATCATATCCCAACATCTGGCAATGTTCATAAGAAATGTTACTTTATAGGAGAGATTGTTGTGGAATTAAATTTATCACAGTCCTTTTAATTTCACTTCTTTTTGATAATCTTTGATCCCCCAACCTTTTATTTATTATAAAATTTTGGGAAATAAAACTTACATGCATAGCACACAATTCTTACGTAGTTACAGATGTCACACCTACATTTTCATATTTACATATTTAGCACTTTGGTACTTTAAACCTATGCATGAAAATGTGTATTTCACTTTTAAAAAGTGGTGATAGTGCTATTTTTGATGTGATAGTAAATATTTGAGTGCTATGTGCGTAAATATGAAAGTTTAGTTGTGAGATATGTAAATGCATAAGAATTGTGTGCTGTATATGTAAATGCACCTAAATTTTGTTGCCTCAATTTGTGTTTTTTTATAGCAATGGCAATCATATTTGCATGACCAAGAGTTCATTGGAGATACTATACTCCAACATTGTTATATATTTTATTAACTCAAATACATCTTTCATTGGCATGCCAATCATCAACTTGTATTAGAGTCTTTTTATGGTATAATTTTATCACTGTCACAACTCCTACCATCACATCTTTCTTATTCATATCCTATAGGATATAATTATTAGCATAACAACTTGTTCAATTTACTGTGTTATGTTCTATCTCCCATGTTTGAGATGAGCGTTCTATAATGTCAACACATGCTTGATGATTTTTATTCAATTGTACAAAATATTCTCTTGATTGGAATACTCAGAGACTGAAGTAAAGTTTTATCTGAACTGCCAAAGCATCAATCTTCTTGATGCTAATAAATTCTCTAACAATAGGATTATCGATTTTGACATCTCCCTTGAAAGTATGTACTAGATCATCATATTCTTCTTTTGAGTCATCTTGCTTGCTAGAACTTTCATGGCCTCTAATTTTTGCGACAAAGAGATCTTCATGTCGGATCAATCCTCCTTATGAATTGTTTCCTGGTTTTTCATAGGGATTTTTTTACTTAGAATCTCTATCATCTCCATCATGTACTATTGAATGAATGAAATTTAGTTAACCAAATCATTAATATTTTCTCCAATGATGTGAAAATCACGGCTCTACCATATCATCTTTTTGCATGATCTTAGGCAAAGACTAGTTTTTTTATCTTCTAGTATACCCACCTTTATAAACAACATGCACTATACTTTGCCCTCCATTTTGTATACCTTCTCATCTATAGGCAATTGATCCTCTAGTGCTCAATCCTAACTGTGTGTGTGAATTTGAATGAGTCAAAAACGTTGTAGCATAAATACTCATGATTGGCATGCATTTACGTATAGATTATTTCTTATAGCCTTTTGTGACTTGTAAATTTGATTTAGGATGTGTATTGATTGAGCTTAGTCATTCATTCATGGAGTCTGCACAAAATTAATATATGTTGATTGCATGAAGAAATTAAATAGCAATATAGTTGAAATAATTAATTATAAGTTTGAAAACTTTTTTTGTGTTATAAATTGTTACTCCATGTAGTCCTTACTAATTCATTTAGCCTATGGTGCTAGAGTTCATGGTATTGTACAATATCGAAGGGAAGACAACATATTTTATTGTACTCAAGTATTTTATATATGTTGACCTATATGATATATTGAGATTATTTTTGAAAGAATTGTACCATTTAAAAGAGGTTCGCCTTGTAGAAAATATTGAAGGTGCAACTTGTGAAGCCTATGGTAGCAACTTTATATACTTCTACTTTTTGTTCTGTCTGTCTATATATATATATATATATATATATATATATATATAGTCATGTATGAATAAAATGGAATCAAGTAATATAAAATGATTATTATTATTTTGTAAAAAAACATTTGACAAGGCGATTTGATTGCTCCCTCACATCAAAGGAGTGTCCTATTTGAGGCAAGACTCGAACCCGGAGCCAGAGGGGACTTACGCCATGCTGCCAACTAACAGCTCAACTGTTTCACAAATATAAAATGATTATTTTATGGGGCTTTTACATATATATATAGCACCCAAAATTTTCATATTCAGCTATTTCAGGCTTAAACTTTTATAATTACATATATTATATGTAAAGTAGTAATCATTATGATTTTTTAATAAACAAATCTATCTTTTCATTCATAGGTAAAGTGCTATGTGTAATAAGGAAACTTTGGGGGTGAGATGAGAATTGGGTGCTATATATGTAATTTTTCCTTATTTTAAATCACTCGAGTATTAAACATTACTTATAGTTTTTTATCATCCTGGTAGGCCATAAATTAAATATGGTTC
Organism: Phalaenopsis hybrid cultivar; assembly: GCA_002079205.1. NCBI lineage: Eukaryota > Viridiplantae > Streptophyta > Magnoliopsida > Asparagales > Orchidaceae > Phalaenopsis > Phalaenopsis hybrid cultivar. The sequence continues at coordinate 322,599 of JXCR01007783.1, read as the reverse complement.
ATATATGCATCTAATTGGTGATGGGTAAGAGGACATTAGGCATGTAAATTATCTAATCTTATTATATAATAGTAATATTATATATTAATTATAATCTTAGAGCATCGTAATTGGGAAATGAGCCTCTTGAATTCGAATCTATCCTGTGAATTACATGTGAATCACACTAAAAAATTAGAGCTTTAGCATAGAATATGAGAGAGAAATGGAGAGAGAGAGAGAGAGAGAGAGAGAACAATAAAGCACTGCTCTTTGAAGAATAATCTATTTCCTTTATTGTTAAAATGACTCCCTTATTTATAAACAAGGGGAGTATAAAATACAAAATTAAATGTTTGCTCTTGATTTTATGAGGGAGTTACATGGTATTATAGAGAAAAAAATAAATGAGTGTGCTATTGGGCTTCCCTATTACTTGATCAATTGAGATCTGTAGTCCTCGGGTCACCAAGGTGCTCGTTTGACTGATTTTATTGAGCCGGGGTAGTCGGTCAGCTCTGACGGTCATTTGGTCGATCAGTCAACTGTTTTGATCTGATTGTCAATTCTGGATCCCTAGATGAGAATTTCATACTGCCGGAATTAGATTAGGCTATCGGACAGAAGGTGAATCACCGTCTGTAATTTGATAAGTAGTTTACCACTTTGACTAGAGATCCATTTAGAATGTTCAAGGGGTATCAAGTGATGGGAACCTTAGGGCTCCAAAATTGTCTCGGAGACTCTTGTGAAGCGACTGGTGACATTAGGATGAGAGTTGAATTGGTGTCTTCTCGGTTCGGTGGGTATCGATATTTAACTTTGACGACCTTCGTTTGGTCAGCTATGAGTCTTGCTCCAAGAGATCTGTAGTTGGTCAACCAAGTCTTTTTGTCTTTTGTTGACATGGCTCTTGTCATCCTTGATCACACTTCCCTTTATGGAAATCCATGTAATACATTGTGCCAAACTTTGATATTGATGTTAACATGCTATTTTATCAATCTCTTAAATCGGAATATATACGTACATACCCTTAAATAACTGAATTTTAATTTTTATACATGCCCCCTTAGTTATGCATCAAAATGTTTAGTTCACTTTTCAAAAGCTAAAATAGTAGTACTTTTGTTGTGATGTAAATAATTTGTGTGTCATAAATGTTAAAAAAAAAAACAAACAAAAAACAAAATTTATGTGTTAGCTATGTAAAATACATCCGAATTGTGGGGCAAACATGTAAATGCCCCATTTGAACATCATAATTAAGATACAGGGAAGTTAAAAGCACTATGATTAGTGTATCATGTTCAAAATTGAGTGATATTAATTTTTGAATTATGTTCAATGGATTATAAGTATTATTAAAGTATAATTGATATAATATTAATTATCACAGCCTTATCAAAATTAAACATAGAGTCATTTATATTTTATTTTTAAGCATAGCTACATTTTTATGTAAGCTACTTAGACAAAAAAAAAAAAAAGAATGATGGAAAATATAAAAAATAATGGCAGAAACACATACAATATTTCACAATCAGAGAATTTAAAACAAAATGATTACCAAAATAATTGTTTTGTTTAGGACTAANAATGGCAGAAACAAATGCAATATTTCACAATCAGAGAATTTAAAACAAAATGATTACCAAAATACTTGTTTTTGTTAAGGACTAGTACGTGTAGCTAAAATTATTTCTCCCTTTGAATTAGGTGGTATGTATATTAAAATTTAAGTTTAGGTGTTAGATATATAAATACATAAGAATTTAGTGATGCATATGTTAAGGATGGAGCCCGTTTCGTGACTTTGCGACCCTGCTCCCGCTCAGTCGCGCTTTCCTCCCACTCCCGACTTCAACTCCCGATCGCGAAACNGTGACTTCGCGACCCTGCTCCCGCTCAGTCGTGCTCGCCTCCCGCTCCCGACTTCTACTCCCGATCGCGAAACAGTCGTGACCAGCTCCCGCCTGGCTTCAATTCGTGAACCATAGGCGCCAATCACTCCCGTCTTCCTCTGTTGTGAAGCGAAGCATCCCTTCGCTCACTCCTCTTCACGATAAAAGATAACGCACGACTCTCCTTGGGTTTTAGAAGTCAAGGTTTTTGGTGTTCTTCTTTGGGCTTCCTCGGGATTGAGGAAGGAAAGTGCAAGAAGTATTTCCTTGCGGCAGAAGGGAGAAAAAAATAAGAATATGAAGATTGTTCTCCCTTGACTTCTTCTTGGTGACTTGTGGTAAAAGAGAAATTAGGTTCATTTCTATTGTAAGTTTATCTTCTTCGGTGCATCTTGGTGTAGAGCTTCTTCGGTGTATCTCGGTGTAGAGAGAGAAGAACAAAGAAAGAAGAAGAGTGAGCAAGGAAGTGAGAGATCCCTCTTGTAAGTCGAGACTATCGACTGATGTAAATTCCTCAAATAGTAAAATTTTCTGCAACTCAGTGGATGTAGGCAATTTGCCGAACCACGTAAATCTGTGTGTTCTACTGTGTTATTGTTTTCTGGTGTGAATTTTCTCGTTCTATTTTTNCACACACACACACACACACACACACACACACACACACACACACACACACACACACACACACCACAACTGATATATCTCACAACAGTATATGTAAATCTTTCTTTTTTTTTTTTGTACAACTAAGAATGTAATTTTAATTACTATGTTATATATGTACATATTTTTTTTTATACAAGTTTTTATTACCCCAACTCAATTATAATTATTTTCTGATACATGTTTATTTAAATTTTTATTTTTACGTAGATATTTGTGGTTTGAGGGGGATGGGTGGAACAATTTGATAAGAGACCATATATTGTAGTTTTTTTCAGGAAAAAAATATTTTGGTAGCACGTTGGCAAGTTCGGACGTCCAACCACCAACTGTCACATCACTCGCCGATAATGTATACGGCGAAATGACACCCAGTGCTTGGCCATCCAAACGTGTAGTGTCCAGACGAAATATTTTTCCCTTATTCCATGCTCTGGAGGGCATCATACTGAACAACCTAGGACGATATTATAGTGAGGGCACAGGGGGTCGAGCCCTTCTAGGGCTGACTAATTGCATAACTTCCGTTCTAACATCTAAGATGGGCTGCAAGCCCGTTGGCTCGTTAATTTACTGTTTATAATTTTATCTTTACTTAAATTTATGTGAAAAGTCTTAATCTTTCAACATTTCTTAAAAATATTTTCTCTTAATTTTTTTTTTAATTCAGGAGGCTCACTCTCTCATGCTCGACTTTTTTTTTCATCAAATATAACATGCCTAATATATTTTAATATTTAAATGTTTGGAAAAACGTGTTCTTGAGCGTTTGATATGGTAAGATTATGACTTGAGGAATGAGATTTAGGGCATGTTTGGGGCAGTTTATCAGGTGCAGTGTCGTTTTGAAAACACATCTGACCTATATGGGTGAACCGCGTTTTGACAGCTTATGCATTTTTAAAATGCAGAAAACAGCGTTTTCACACCGCACCTATTTAGGTGCAGTGGAAGCTTATTGGCAATGGTCTAACTTTTCTAAAAAAATAAAAATTTGTAATAGCCACTGCACCTAGCTTATCAACAGATTATTTAGGATCATATATTTAAAAAATAAAATTTTCTTAGGATCATATATTTCAATCATAAAAATAAATTCTATGTTCCATATATAAAAATTATAGAAGTTATGTTGCAGCAACATAAAAACTTTAAAAGTTGACTGTAAGGAAAAATTATGAATAAATTGCCCAAATGGATCCTTTAACTTCGATACGGTAGAGACAGCTGTGAGATATATATATGTAAACACGTATGTAAATTTTCCTGAAAAATATATAAAGCAAAGTTAATTTTCTCACAAAATATACTGTTTCTCTATATTTTGAACTAAACTCTCAACAGTACGGGTGTAAACGAGCCGAACACGAGCAAACCCAGGCTCAACTTGTGTTCTGTTTGTTTACATTTCAAGCTCAAAAAGTGTGCTCGTATTCGCCTCATTTGCTTAGCGAGCCGAACACGAGTTGTTCACTAACAAAGAGTCGCTTTGACAGCCCTAAACACGTAGCAATCCATAAGATGTTAAGGGTTGGGGCTAGATTTAAAATTTATTGTTTACATTAAAACATCATTTGAATCTAATTTAATAATTTTTATTCTATTTTCTTAATTAAGATTTTTAATTGATTATAAATCTTTGTAACCTTGTAGTCAATTAAAGGTTTTAAAAATACTACTCAACATATATATATATATATATATA
>JXCR01007783.1:303642-315121 GCA_002079205.1 Phalaenopsis hybrid cultivar | reverse complement strand
GAACACGAGCTATTTCGAACGAGCCGAACACGAGCCAAGCCTGAGCTCGCTCAAGCTCGGCTCGTTTACAGCCCTAGTCTCAATCATGATCTCCAACTAAGGGTTCAACCTTAATGATGTAAATATCACTAAATTTATTTATAATTATTTAAATGATATAATACTTTTAATAATGTTGACAAGTGATAATATGTAAATTAATTGTGATTACCGTATACTACCCATGGAATAAATATAAAAATATGTTACATTCAACATCATCTATCCATTGAATTTTTTAATCAAATTGGTATTGTGTGCTAATTCTATGGGTAGAGCAGCTGAACTACCAACTACTATAGATTCATCATGATATCCACATAGAAAATTTTTAGTCAAATCAAATTAGTTTGAGGTCCAATTCACAATGCATGGCTTCACTGTCAGTTACTCAAAGTATATATTACATCCGTCATCCAGACGACAGTGCAATGACATGATGTAATCCTAACCACCGTCCATACCTCCAATTTACCACCTAATATTTTCTCCCACCATACTATTTTATTTGATTTTCACAAGCATTCACTCATATAAGAAATCGATAGTACAAGATTTGTAGGACGATGAAGTCATCCAAAGTTTATTGCATTCTTTTCATTAATATCAGCATCATCTTGACATCAATCGCATCACTGATATATTAGAATCAATTAAATCATAAGGAGTTTTGGATTAATTATATACATTTAGGGATGAAAAAAAAAATCTTATATCTAAGTAACTTAAGATTGAGTTTCAATTGGCTAATTTGTTTTCTTAAAAAATATAATAAATGTATAATTAATTCAAACTAATATTGTAATGAAGTTAAAATTTGGGGCATTTTTCTTCTGTGTATTTATAGTTACACGGCATACCACTTGAAGCTCTAACAAAATTATATAAAATGTATCGCCATCATTATTAAAGAAAAAAAAATTGAAATACATTTTTTTTCTTTTCAGACATAAGTTTATGATGCCAATGCGTTATAAGTGTAAATATCAAACTTTGAGTGTATGCTATACATGTAAGTACAAAGGAATTGGGGTTTGTATGTAGAATTCTCTTGGGGCATTTACTTACATACCACCCAATTCACATGTATTTACATATCAAACACTTAATTTTCTATTTTTACATTTATACCTCCTCACCTATGGATGAAAAAGTGCATTTCACTTTATAAAGTTAACGGTCATATTTTTATGTGATTTGAAAGTTTTGAGTGGTATAAATATAAAAAATAAAGTATAGGTTTCGAATATGTAAATACATAGGAATTGGGTGCTATGTATGTATATGCCTCTTTTTTCTTGTTTGTGGAGTATATATATAGCCGCTAGAAGAAAATACTGCAAACATTGTAAATATGTGCGAATAATGGTAGATGAGAATTTCACGTCATCATAATTTCACTTAGATGTGACGTGACCTTCCCAACCACCATTATTTACTCAACTTTACAAAGTATAACAAAATATGTAATATTTCCTCCCTCTTGTAGAGATCCACCCTCCCCTTTCATGTTTTAGCACTCATCAATCCTAGCTCCGTCCAATATTAAGAGACAAATATTGACCAAACTTACCTCTCATGGAGATACATTCCAACAATATCCATTGAAATGTTTAAATCAATAATTAATGATGCAATATCTAAGCATGAAAAAAAAAATCAAATTGCAATAAGAAATTGAGATAATGGCAGCATAGAGATGCTAACCCAATATGGATTAGAGAAAATCATGATTAAATTATCTATTTTAAAATTAAAAGTCATTTTTTTGTTCATTTATGCATGACAAAGTATTTGATATGCATTATATTTATTATTCTTTTTATTTTTTATCATTCATCGAAGCACACATGCCCAGCAGATGTTGGGCACATGCGAGACGTGTGCTAGACGTATAATAGATTTATGTTAATTTCCTACAGGTGCATGTCATGGACTGCATACCAGATAATAATTAAAGTGCTGTTAAATGATTATTGCCAATTGACACAACACTATTATAAGAAAAGAAGGGGGCGTGCATTCAGTACATTTAATGATGTTGTTACTTGGCTCAACTGATGCTCCAAACAGAATGATTAATGCCTTTTAAATGACTCATTTAAGATTTTCTTATGTCGCCCAGAATTATATGTTCAAATACGAATCTCGATTCATTTTTTATCGAGAGATTTTCAAATTCAAATTCATGAATATCTAAGCTCCCATTTCATCAAATTTATGATCAAGTTTGGTGTTTTGACAAGATGAACAAATGTATCGTAAAATTGATTTAACTGGGTCCAATCAAGCTCATATCAAGCCATTGAAGCATAATTAAATGTTTTGGATCGTCACTTGATTAGTCAAATCAACTTCAAATTTGACATATTTATAATTAATTCAAGTGTTTCGATGAGAGAAATCCAATGAGCATAAGATTACCTAATTTGGAGATCATTAATGCACACAATTCCTTAAAATATGGCATAGAGAGGGATCAATATAGATTAAAACACCCATCACCAAAAAGCTATAAAAAGGCTACTCTCTTCACTTAGAGGAATGGGAAAAGAAGAGAATGAGAAGTTAAATTCCAAAGTCTGCTTTAGAGAGAACACTCAACGAATAACCAGCGGTCTCTATAGCCGAAGTTAAATTCCAAAGTCTTCTTTGGAGAGAACACTCGACGAATAACCAACGGCCTCCGTAACCTCTGACCACCATTGACCCACCGCCTTCCATCACCACCTACCACTGCTGACCGCCGACTGTTGGTGACCATTGCTTGCAACTGTTTTAGTGTAAGATCGTATCTACTTTCTCTTTATCATAAGAGAAAGTTGTGCCCATGTACTTACTAATATACAATGAATTACTTTGACTGGGCTACACCACATGGCTTTTTCCCATTCAGTGTTTTCCCCATTCAGTGTTTTCCCAAGAAAAATTCTAATTTCTCTATTGGCTATATTTTCTTATCTATNACCACTCAATTTCTATGAATCTACAGATCTGGCAACTAAATTTTGATTCTTAAGTTTATACCACACAAATATTTCATAATCACATAAATTATACATTTCAAGCATAGGAAAGATGGTATGCATGTAAAAATTGAATTTTTGGTGTTAGATATGTAAATATACAGGAATTGAGTGGTATGCATGTAAATCTTCCATATAATAACGATGATGATGTACGCATGCAATTTGATTTTCATTGATAGTTTATGATGCTAGTTATGTTTAGCAATAAAGAAAAGATTTTGAAGCCACTTAGCAATTACTTCTATATTATATAATTGGATCGCTTGTCAAATTGCCAGATGATGGAAAAGAAATGTTTCGATATTAAATTATATGTAAGTGAATAAAATTAAGGCTTATATGCATCTAAAATATTTATCTTGATAACATAATCAAAGTTTGGGAGTCTCTATTGGTGAGATATCATTCCTTTCTACTTCAAATAAGTGGAATATAAGAATGTGACTGCTAATGCACATAAAAGTTAATGGAAGATAAATAAATGCAAAAAAACTATCAACATGAAGATAATCATAAGACTAACAAATAACACTACCAAGCTAATAAAATATATAATATCAAGACAAAAAACAATACATTGAACCTTTAACTTTCACAAAAAAAAGGCCATAAATATGCTCGATCGAATACTTAGTTTCAAAAAATTAAGTAATATTTTGTAAATTAATCATATATTCTCTTAAGATAACATATTTAGAGAGACAGTGTGTGTGTGTGTGTGAGAGAGAGAGAGAGAGAGAGAGAGAGAGAGAGAGAGAGAGAGAGACTTAAGATAACATATTTAGAGAGGGAGGGAGGGAGGGTTAATTGCCTGCATAAGGAACAATATTTCACCAATCAAAAAGATCATCTTAGTCTGGGTTTATTAGAGGAAACCCTAAAGCAGTTATTAATTTACTCTATTGTGAGCTATAGGTCATAGGATTTGAGTGGTGAAGGCAGCATCTCTAACATATAAGGGATATGAATACATATATCAGCTCCTCCCAAAATGATGCATTTGTGTGGGCTTCATACGCCAGCAACACACCAAGTTTGGAGTCTCATTGAATCTCACTAAGTTTCATATAGACAAATTTTATATCCTAATATCCAAGAGGACGCGAACCAAAATAATTAAAGATTTTCTAATTCAATTGCCACATCAATAAAATGAATTTCTAGAAGTTCCTAAACCTTATAAATTAATTTGATAAGCATTAATAGCATTAATTCAATTTTTACGGGTCAGCTTTGTTTTCAAAGCCCCTCTTTGCCATGTGCCAATTAAATTGCCTCACAACAAGCTCCATTATCATTACTAAGGTTCCCCGCAAAAAAAAATTCTAGAGAACTTTTACAGATGGGAAGAAGATTAGACAATATTTACAATAAATCCAACAAAATAATCTATATCCATATGGAATCTCTTCTTTCCAACCATTATTGCAGCACATAGCCTTCTCTTTTGTATAGTAGCCACAGGTTTAAGCATGTGGTTGTGTTCTCCGGGATCACTGATTCCACAAGATGATCTTGTTCAACAACTCAAACATGAAAGAGTGGATAATAATCATAAACTCTCCCTTGATTTATTCATTTTCTTCCCCCTCTATTTTTTTTCCCTATCCTTGCTTTCTTTCTTTCTTTCTTTCTTTTCTTGTGACGTTCAAAAGTTACATTCTCCTAATAAATACCTTATAAGAGTCTCAAACTAAATAAAGTCTATTCTTGCTGGTAAATTTGCACTCGACTGATCTTAAACATATTAAGNTTTTTTTTTTTTTTTTTTTTTTTTTTTTTTTTTTAATGATCAACCACAACCCTATGTAGTGATATGTACGAGTAGTGCCAAAAAAAATGGCAAAAGTAACACACAAGACTATTGATAGGCCTTTGAAGCATGAATTTCTATTGTTAAGCACGTGCAATACAATTTATTACTTACAACGTATTCTATTAAACATTTTGAAGCTGTACTTTGTTAAACAATAATGTCAAAATTGTTCTTTGAGAACTTGGACAGAAAAAAAACTGATACGAAATGAAGTTGTACGGTGGCGCTCCGGAGACATTACTCAGAAGTCAACAGATATCCCAACAGTACTCCTTGGAGCGCCCATTGTATACTATGGCGGCACCCCCACATCAGTAACCAAATTTTAATAATTCAAGTTTTGGTTTTACCAATTGTCAGTGCGTGGATTTCAATTTTTTCATGTAAAAGAAAGGAGAAGATTGTCCTGAAGTTTCTAATGTGTCGAGAAACTTTAGTATGATGTAATTTGTATAATTAATTCTTCTTTTTTTTTATAATAAATTTCTTAATATGATGTTACTCCATCTTTTCACGTTAAACACATCTCAAAACAATTGGTTTGAGTCGTTTTTCCTCTCTTCTCTAAATTAGGGTTTATATGATTTCAAATCTTTGCAACGAAAAGAAAGACAGAAGTCAAAGATCATTCCAGGACATTCACAAACCGGTTAAAACTCTTCCCATCAACCTGACTAACCACAGCATCACTAAAGCTATATAAAGAACACAACCAACGTAAATCTAGACACACTGTTTCATACTTCTTTATATAAACAAATATTCTCAGTTGACAGAGATGGAACGAGAAGTAACAGCAATTGGCCAGCCATCAAAGTTGCAGGTGGGACACATGTCCCGGCTTCAAAAGTTTCTGATTCAGCCTGAATTAATGTTTCCATTATCATTTTTTCTTTAATGGTGATGCAATTTCTGTTAATTTTTTTGACTGTTAAATTATGTTATAATGACTCTCGATTATGTGAATTAAGACGACGCCGCAGTGTTAGATATGACTTATATACCATAAAAGGACAGATTTTGGAGCGGGGCGGAAGATTCTGTCTAAATCAGGGGAGTTTACTTATGTGGGTTGGGGGTGAGGTACAAGAGTACTTTGGTAATTACATGTTGTACTCTGGGGTTTTCTAAGGTTATAAATAAGTCTGTGTGTAACCCTAGGTGTTATCCTAAATTCTGTAATCTCTTTTCTGAATATTGAAAGGAATTCGCTGCTCTGCTGTCGAGGACGTAGACATCTTTGTCGAACCTTGTTAAATCATTGTGTTCTTCTGGATTTGTGTCGACTCCTGTTTTTTTTTTGCCCTAATTTCGCAACAAGTGGTATCAGAGGGAGGTTGAAGGGCAAGGAAGAAAAATTTTGGCGATGCAGGAACAAATAAGGTTTTAGCTGAGAGTTCGGCGGCTAGGCGTCCGATTCGGCGAATTTTAGAGTTCGCAGGAAGACATCCTCGAAATGTTGTGGCAATTTTGCAGCTAGGATCGCGACCAGGACTCGCGACATTCGGCGGGCAGGAGTCACACGTCAGATTCGGCGTGATCGAGGCTCTCAACAGAAGTTCGCGAAGATTTGCGGCAGGGCTGAGGCGAAGGCAAAGGAGTTCGGTCAGGCTTCCGTGTGCGGCGAGGCTTCTTTCAGCGGCGGGCGAATTCACGAACCATTGCTGGGAGGCGGAAACAAAAGCTAGAAAAGGATTCCTTCTGCGGAGCAGAGTGAAGGAACAGGCAGATCGAGGATCGCGATCGGAACAGTTCTCCCGGAATATGGAGGCGATTTGATTCTCTAATTGGGAAGGGGACTTCCTTTGCGAGACTTCGGTGCGAAAGGAAGTCTCTGTGATTGATTGGGGAGAAGAAAGAGGAGGAGAAATTGGGGAATCTCCCGATTTGCTTCCTTCCTGGTTCAAAAAAAATCTTTTGCAGGTGGAAGACTTGGCTTCCTTTTCTTGAGGCAAAAATTTGCGCTTTCCGAATTTTGCTTCCGATTGTGTTTCTTTGCTGGAAATATTTCTTGGTGCACGCGGCATTATTTCGGTGATGCGAAAGCAGGAAACATGCGAAAGATCTTGAAGGAATTTTTTTCAGAAAAGATTCGTTGCAGAATTAATTTTCAGATTACATTTTTTGGTGCAAAGTTCGAGGTGACGAAGTTTGATGGAACCGAAAACTTCAGATTGTGGCAAACAAGAGTAAAAAATCTGTTGGCTCAACAGGGAATCTTGAAAGCTTTACGGGCAGCAAAACCAGATGTCATGAAGGATGAAGATTGAGAAGAATTGCAACAACGAGCGGTAGCAACTATACGTCTATGTCTGATAAATGAAGTCATGTACCACGTAATGAATCTGAAATTTCCAGGGGATGTATGGAAGAAATTGGAAACTTAGTTTATGGCTAAATCTATGACGAATAAATTGTATTTGAAGCAAATGTTGTATGAGCTGAAGATTCAAGAAGGTTCTGATCTGGTGCATCATGTTAATGGCTTCAATCAAATAATTATAGATTTATCACAGCTTGATGTGACTATTGAGATGAAGACCGAGTAATGATTTTGTTGTGTTCACTGCCTTCTTTTTATGAATACCTGGTGACTACTCTTACATATGGGAAAGAAACTATCAAAGTTGATGAGATCACTGCAACATTGTTGGCTCATAACCAGCAGAAGCAGAATGCAGGGGAAAGCTCTCATGACGACAGTTTATAAGTGAAGGGTAATCAAGATCGTGGAAGGAAGAAAGAGAAGGATGGTTCTATAAGGCAAAATTCCAGATCCAAGTCCAAAGATAAAAGACAATTCATTGCTACAATTGCAATAAGTCAGGTCATATAAAGAGAGATTGGCCAAAGCTGAAGAAGCAGACTAGGGAGAAAAGTGATGTATCATTGAAGAGTGTAAAAGTGGTGCAGAGTAACAATTCATATTGCAGTGATGGTGATATGCTTTCAGTTTCATCAACTCATTTTACGGATGCATAGATTCTTGATTCAGGATGCTCTTTTCACATAACACCTAATAGGGAGTGGTTTACTTCATACAGGTCAACTAATTCTGACTCAGTTTATCTAGGTGATGGTAGATGATGCAATATTATTAGTATTGGAGAAAACAAGATTAAGATGTTTGATGGCATAATTAGAACATTATGCGATGTCAGAAATATTTCAGATCTGAAGAAGAATTTGATTTCCTTGGGCACTTTACATAGAAATGATTTTATTCCTAAGACAGATGAGGATAGAGAAACCATCAGAATTGTTAAGGGTGCACTAACGATGATGAAAGAAAAGTTAACTATAGATAATATCTACAAACTGTTAGGAAGAACAATTGTAGGTGGAGTTCATTCTGTGGAGTCAGATGGTGATAGTACAAAACTATGACATATGTGTCTGGGCCATCTCAGTGAACGTGGGATGATGGAATTACATAAAAGAAACTTGTTGCATGGTGTTAAAAGCTGCAAGCTCGATCTTTGTAAGTTTTGTGTTCTTGAAAAACAGACCAAAATTAGTTTTATGACTGGAAAATATAAAATTAAAGGGATTCTTGATTATGTGCATTCTGATGTATGGGGCCCTACCAGGGAATCGTCCTTGGGAGGATCTTAGTATTTTGTTATCTTTATTGATGAATTCTCCAGGAAAGTTTGGGTGTATTTCTTGAAGTAGAAATCTGAAGTCTTCTATAAATTCAAGCTGTGGAAAAGTTGAGGTGGAGAACCAAACTGACAGAACGATCAAGTACTTGAGATTCGATAATGACACGTAATACATTGATTCGCAGTTTCAGAAGTTCTGTGAGGAGCATGAGATTTAGAGATATTTTTCAGTACGCAAGACACCATAGCAGAATGGTGTGGCAGAAAGGATGAATAGGTCCTTAACTGAAAGGACAAGATGCTTGAGACTGAATGAAGGGCTTCCTAAGAGTTTCTGGGCTGAGGCTGTGAGTATGACTTGCTATCTCATCAATAGATCACCTTGGGCATCTTTGGGTAGCAAGGTCGCAGAAGAGATATGCACAAGTAATCTAGTTAATTTCGATCATTTACAAATTTTTTGTTGTCCTGCTTATGTGCATGTACCTTAAGATGAAAGATCAAAACTTGATGCAAAATCAAGAAGTGCAACTTTTTGGGCTATAAGAAAGGTGTGAAAGGATGTAAGTTTTGGGATCTGATTGCAAAGAAGGCGGTGATCAGCAGAGATGCATTTTTTTTATGAACAGTCCATGTTAGAACAGAATCAAGACAAGGTGCAAGGGAATAATTCCAGTTCAGATGCAGTGCAGAGACACACCAATATAAGGTCTCATAACAGATTGAGATATGAAATAATTGAGAGAGTTTAAGGTTTAAATCCAACACCTGGTAATTCTATTTCAGATGATCTGTGGAATTATAATCTTGTTAGAGACAGACAGAGACACACCAATATAAGGTCTCATAACAGATTGAGATATGAAGACTTGGTTTCTTGTGCACTTTTCACCAGCAGCGATGATTCAATCACTTTTCAAGGAGCTATCACTAGCCATGAGAAAGTGAAATGGATGGGTGTAATGGTTAAGGAGATGAAGTCTTTGTAGAAAAATCACACATGAGAGCTAGTTCGGCTTCCTGAGGGAAATAAGGCTACTGGTTGCAAGTGGATGTACAAAAGGAAACCAACATTATTAGAAAAAGAAGGGAAAAGTTTCAAGGCTTGATTGGTAGCAAAGAGATTTTCACAGGAGAAGGGGATAAATTATGATGAAATCTTTTCTTCTGTGGTCAGACATACTTCAATCAGGGCAATGCTTGCATTAGTAGGTATTTGGGTTTCCATTTGGAGCAGATGGATGTTAAAACTGTTTTCTTGCATGGTGATTTGGAGGAGCAGATTTACATGGAGCAGCCAGAAGGGTTCACTTAACCTGGACATGAGCATCTGTTTTGCAGGTTTAAGAAATCGTTGTATGGGTTGAAACAGTCTCCAAGACAATGGTACAAGCGGTTTGACTCCTACATGATTCAGATTGACTACAAGAGATGTGAGTATGATTGTTGTGTTTATGTATAGAGCTTTGATGATCATTCTATTATTTTTTTGTTACCGTGTGTTGACGATATATTGATTGCTGCAAAGAATATGAATGATGACCGTGGTTTGAAAGCTTTATTGAGCCAGGAATTTGACATGAAAGACTTGGGCCCTACGAAGAAGATTCTTGGAATGAAGAATCATCAAGACAGAAGCTCAATACGATCATATTTATCTCTACGTGGCTATGTTGAGAAAGTGCTAGACAGGTTTGAGATGAGCAAAGCAAAGCCTGTAAGCACTCCTTTCGCAAATCATTTTAAGCTTTCTTCAGAACAGTGTCCTAAGACATACAGAAATTGAAAACATGACAAAGGTTCCATATGCCAGTGCAGTTGGCTGCTTGATGTATGCAATACATGTCTAAACCTGGAAGGCGACATTGGGAAGCAGCCAAGTGGATTTTCAGGTATCTGAAGGGTATTATAGGACATGAAATTATTTTTGGCAGTCAGCAAGATGATCCTTCAGTTGTAGGGTACATTGATTCTGACTATGCTGGTGATTTGGATGCCAGAAGGTCTACAAGTGTGTATGTGTTTACTCTTGGTGGAGGGCCTATAGGTTGGAAATCAACAATTCAGTCTATTGTGACATTATCTACAACTGAAACTGAGTACATGGCAGTAGCTGAAGCTACTAAAGAAGCCTTATGGTTTATTGGGCTAGTAAAGGAACTGGGCATTGAGCAAGGTGAAGTTCAATTGCATTATGACAGTTAGAGTGCTATTTATCTGGCTAAGAATCAGGTGTATCATGCAAGAACCAAGCACATTGATGTCAGGTATCACAAGATCAGAGAATTGATTGCTTCAGGTGAGATACTATTGCAGAATGTTCGTACTAATGAGAATGCAGCTGATATGTTGACCAAGCCAGTTACTATCAACAAGTTCTTGCATTGCTTCGACTTTTTGAATGTTTTCAGTTGCTAGAGAAGCATGGTGGCCCAACCCACTTATGGTATGAAGGAAACTCCATGACGTATTTCTCCTAAGGGGCTGGATATACACCAAGGTAAAGATTTGTTAGATATAGCTCATAGACAATAAAGGGATAAATTCTGGAGCGGAGCAGAAGATTCTGTCCAAATCAGGGGAGTTTCCTTATGTGGGTTGAGGGTGAGGTACAGGGGTAATTTGGTAATTACATATTGTACTCCAGAGTTTTTTAAGGTTATAAATAGACATGTATGTAACCCTAGACGTTATCCCAAATTCTATAATCTCTTTTATGAATATTGAAAGAAATTTGTCGCTCTGCTCCCGAGGACGTATGCATCTTTGCCGAACCTCGTTAAATCTCTGTGTTCTTTTGGATTTGTGTCGATTCCTATTTTTCTTCGCCCTACTTTCTCAACACGCAGTTTATAAGAAGGGTTTCCATAACAAATGAGTACAACGATCATTTGGCTATGTCAACTGTTTAACCGATTATCTTGTATGATCCATTGTATATATATATATATATATATATATATATATATATATATATTCTCTCTTATACA
>JXCR01007783.1:263340-285506 GCA_002079205.1 Phalaenopsis hybrid cultivar | reverse complement strand
ATATATATATATATATATATATATATATATATATATATATATATATATATATATAGTATAATTGGTGAGTAGTATTTCAAGCTAAAACGAGCCAAACAAGAAATAACAATTCTTTGTTTGTATTCGGCTTGTTAACTTAGCAAACGGGCCGAACAAAAGCTTCTTAACGAACAGAACACGAACTATTTGCGAACATCAAACCGTTTTGACAGCCCTACTCAACACTCTAGCATAGTTATGTATGAATGAGAAATAAGCTGTCAAACTAGGAATTAAAATCTGAATTTTTACAGTACACTTGTTAATATTTCAATAACTTCTACATTCATCAGGCATTGAATATTAAGCATTTGAACCAGCAAGTAAATAAAAAAAAGTATCATTTCATCAAGAAATACTCTGACCATAGTTGACGCTTCAGATACAATCATACAACCTTTTGTACATAACATACAAAAGCTGACGAATCAAACTTGAATGATCTAAGCATGATCTCCTTGCCCATTAATCCATTCTCCTTACCTCAGGCTTTGCACGTGGAGGACAATAACTGTGCCGAGCCATTCTAGTCGACAGCAGTAGTTTCCGACGAACCACCAAAAGCCGAACTCTGTCTAAATATAGCAGCATTAAGTTTCTGTGGCTGTGAGCCATTCAGCATCATAAGAACATAAAAGAAAGAAAAATATGCATATGAAATTTCATATTTTATATGATTCAGCGGCGGTTAGAAACAATAATGAGTTCTGCAGATATCAAACGTAGCAGAAATAGGAAAACTCATCAAATGTTATGGACTGTNCGAACTTTGTCTAAATATAGCAGCATTAAGTTTCTGTGGCTGTGAGCCATTCAGCATCATAAGAACATAAAAAAAAGAGAAACATGCATATGAGATTTCATATTTTATATGATTCAGCGGCGTTTAGAAACAATAATGAGTTCTGCAGATATCAAACGTAGCAGAAATAGGAAAACTCATCAAACGTTATGGACTGGATATGGGTTGCTGTATCCCTGCCTTTTTATGCTGCCTATTTTTCCTCAACAAAATGGGTGTTTTAGATATCATAATTCGGTCAGCATTTGATTTGCAGCTTGTCGCAGTAGAGATGGAGTTTTGTCAGCCTGCTTTTATTTTGATTTTGATGTTGTGGTGGTGATTAAAAGTGAGGATGAATTTGTCTGTTTTATTTCGTGTAAGTAGAATTAATGGAATGTAAAAGATTTTATGTGCTTTGCAATTTTGAAAATTTATGATGGTGATTGCAATGTGAGGGCTTTAGAATGGGTGGGAAATGGAAGTAATTTTATGCGTGAAGTTAAATTTGGGGGTTTTTATTGCCAAATGCATGACTAATAATTTTTTTTTCATGTTTTGATAAATAGTGTTCAGATTGTTGTAAATAAATTTAAAAATTAGGCATCTTAGAGATCATAATTATATATTGAATTTGTGATTGTATTGAATGTTATATTTTAAAATAGAATTAAAAGAATCATGATCATAAAAAATCTCTCTCTCTCTGCCTGTCTCTAATCATGTTCTTTCTTAGTTTATATTCATGTAGTTTTTGATAAGAGATATAATATAATATAATATTAATATGTTTAGTAGGATTAAATTATTAATTTTATGTTGAATCAAAATAATTTGAACTTTCGGCGAGTTCATAATTTTTTGNTTATGATGGTGATTGCAATGTGAGGGCTTTAGAATGGGTGGGAAATGGAAGTAATTTTATGCGTGAAGTTAAGTTTGGGGGTTTTTATTGCCATATGCATGACTATATCATTTTTTTTTTCATGTTTTGATAAATAGTGATCAGATTGTTGTAAATAAATTTAAAAATTAGGCATCTTAGAGAGCATAATTAATAGTGTTATATTGAATGTTATATTTTAAAATAGAATTAAAAGAATCATGATCATTAAAAATCTCTCCCTCTCTCTCTCTAATCATGCTCTTTCTTAGTTTATAATCATGTAGTTTTTTATAAGAGATATAATATAATATAATATAATATTGATATGTTTAGTAAGACTAAACTATTAATTTTATGTTGAATCAAAATAATTTGAATTTTCGGTGAGTTAATATCAAACTAGAATTGAAATTTTCCAAATGGTATTTATTGCTAAAAGCTACATTCAATATCAGTTTGATCACCTGCTAGTAATCAGCCAAATCTTCAGACCAAAATAGGATACTCGTTTATATTATTTTTTATATATAGTTTCTTTTTGTGATATCTTTTCATAATTTTTTTGTACTCTTAAGGATTAAGGAATATTTTAAGTCATTTTGTTCAATTTTCTATTCTTATTTAGCCCATTATCTTTATCCCCTTTACACATGTTGGCCTGAATACAGTCTAATCTTACATAGTAAAGGATTTGACTTTATTTGGATGACCAAATCCGCTTAGAAAAATACTAAAATTTTTAGATTTAATCTACACCACTTGTAGATTAATTTTCATATAATTTTACTTTTTTCTTTATATTTTTGTTTGGTCCAAAGGCTCAAAAATATAATCATAGTTTTCTTTCCATGCAATTCTCAATTCCTGTTTCTTCAATTTTTAATTATCCAACAAATATAATAAAAATTTCAAAAATTATTAAATCCTTAGATATAATCTTTGTGTTGTTTTTCATCATTGTCCATTTAGTAGAATTTTGAATTTTTTTCATGGTTTTAATTATGAAAAAAATTATAAACATTGGTTAGTTTTGGTAGATTTGACCTAATTGACATTTCTTAGTCAGTTTAAGCTACTTATACCTCTCTAAACACCATCATTCACTCTAAATCACTCATATTAATCCTTCTAAACATTTTTCTAAGATTTTACAAAAGTTTTCATGGATACATCATTGGGCAATATGACACTACTTAGACTTGCAGCTGAAGGGTTACTTATAGGAAGCCTTAATAGATTTTAAGGGGTTGATAGCCTTTTCATCTCTACGGGACTATGAGTAAAGGGATAGCCACCAAGCCTAGGACTTAATCATAGTTTAGGGGAAATCTAGAAAACCAAACTCTTAGATGATAAAGAAGGAAAGCAAGTTGTCAAATATTATACATGTTATAATGGTAAATTTAGGGAAGTCTCTTAGGTTCTATCCTTGATGGAAATGAATAATATTAACTTCTTTCTTAGGGTTTAGGTTAAAAAAAAAAGGAGAAATTCAGGAAGAATTGGACCCAAAATCCAAGAGGAAACCGAGAGAGCTATAGAAATTCAAAAACATTGAAAAAACTCCTTTTTAAAGCCCAAAATGCAGCTAAGAAAGACATTAGAGGAATTAGTTCACTCTAAAATTTTTATTTTCTTTTTATTGCTTGCAGATGATCCCAAATGAATTTCAAAAGAATGTCAACATGGGGTTTAAGATGTCTGTTTTGAATTTTAAGAAGAATTGGTTCTATAATAAAATCTATGATAGAGCCCCAAAGGAGAGTAGTTGATCGACATTTCTCAACCAAATGCCTTAATAACCCAACGAGCTATATAGGTGATTTTGACCCGCGAGTTCTCACTACACCATCAACTACTATGTAGCAGGAAAGTGCGCAATCAAAACCAATATTGCATAACAAAAAAATTAAAAAATTAAAAATAAAATAAAATAAGTAAAAATAAAAATAATGGTTTAATGTCTCAATTAGGGCTGTCAATTTGGCTCATTGTTCGTGAACAGCNAATTTACTGTTTATAATTTTATCTTTACTTAAATTTATGTGAAAAGTCTTAATCTTTCAACATTTCTTAAAAGTATTTTCTCTTAATTTTTTTCTTAATTCAGGAGGCTCACTCTCTCATGCTTGACTTTTTTTTTTTCATCAAATATAACATGCCTAAGATATTTTAATATTTAAATATTTGGAGAAGCGTGTTCTTCAGCGTTTGATATGATAAGATTATGACTTGAGTAATGAGATTTAGGGCCTGCAGCTTATTTGGTGCAGTGACGTTTTGAAAACGTATTTGGTGTGTTTGGATAAACTGCGTTTTGACAGCTTATGTATTTTCAAAAAGTAGAAAACAACGTTTTCACACCGCACTTATCTAAGTGCGGTGGAAGCTTATTGACAACGGTCTAACTTTTCGAAAAAAATAAAAATTTGTAATAGTCATTGCACCGAGCTTATCAACAAATTATTTAGGATCATATATTTAAAAAAATAAAATTTTTTTAGGATCATACATTTCAATCATAAAAAAAAATTCTATGTTCTATATATAAAAATTATATAAGTTATGTTGCAGCAAAATAAAAACTTTAAAAGTTGACTGTAAAGAAAAAATATGAATAAATTGCCCAAATGGATCCTTTAACTTTGATATGGTAGAGATAGCTGTGAGATATATACATGTAAACAGGTATGTAAATTTTCCTGAAAAATATATAAAGCAAAGTTAATTTTCTCACAAAATATACTATTTCTCTATATTTTGAACTAAACTCTCAACACTAAGGGTGTAAACGAGCCGAACACGAGCAAGCCCAGGCTCAACTCGTGTTCGGTTCGTTTATATTTCAAGCTCAAAAAGTGTGCTTGTGTTCGGCTCATTTGCTTAGCGAGTCGAACACGAGTTGTTCACGAACAAAGAGTCGTCCATAAGATGCTAAGGGTTGGGGCTNCCTATTTTTCCTCAACAAAATGGGTGTTTTAGATATCATAATTCGGTCAGCATTTGATTTGCAGTTTGTCGCAGTAGAGATGGAGTTTTGTCAGCCTGCTTTTATTTTGATTTTGATGTTGCGGTGGTGATTAAAAGTGAGGATGAATTTGTCTGTTTTATTTCGTGTAAGTAGAATTAATGGAATGTAAAAGATTTTATGTGCTTTGCAATTTTGAAAATTTATGATGGTGATTGCAATGCGAGGGCTTTAGAATGGGTGGGAAATGGAAGTAATTTTAGAAGTTAAATTTGGGGGTTTTTATTGCCAAATGCATGACTAATAATTTTTTTTTTTCATGTTTTGATAAATAGTGTTCAGATTGTTGTAAATAAATTTAAAAATTAGGCATCTTAGAGAGCATAATTAATAGTGTTATATTGAATTTGTGATTGTATTGAATGTTATATTTTAAAATAGAATTAAAAGAATCATGATCATAAAATCTCTCTCTCTCTCTCTCTCTCTCTCTCTCTCTCTCTCCAATCATGTTCTTTCTTAGTTTATATCTATGTAGTTTTTGATAAGAGATATAATATAATATAATACTGATAAGTTTAGTAAGACTAAATTATTAATTTTATGTTGAATCAAAATAATTTGAATTTTCGGTGAGTAAATATCAAACTAGAACTGAAATTTTCCAAATGGTATTTATTGCTAAAAGCTACATTCAATATCAGTTTGATCACCAGCTAGTAATCAACCAAATCTTCAGACCAAATTAGGATACTCATTTATATTATTTTTTATATATAATTTTTTTTTTGGTGATATCTTTTCATATTTTTTTTGTATTCTTAAGGATTAAGGAATATTTTAAGTCATTTTGTTCAATTTTCCATTCTTATTTAGCCCATTATCTTTATCCCCTTTACACATGTTGGCCTGAATACAATCTAATCTTACATAGTTAAGGTTTTGACTTTATTTGGATGACCAAATCCGCTTAGAAAAATACTGAAATTTTTAGATTTAATCTACACCACTTGTAGATTATTTTTCATATAAATTTACANCCATTATCTTTATCCCCTTTACACATGTTGGCCTGAATACAATCTAATCTTACATAGTTAAGGTTTTGACTTCATTTGGATGACCAAATCCGCTTAGAAAAATACTGAATTTTTTAGATTTAATCCACACCACTTGTAGATTAATTTTCATATAAATTTACTTTTTTTCTTTATATTTTTGTTTGGTCCAAAGGTTCAAAAATAAAATCATAGTTTTCTTTCCATGCAATTCTCAATTCATGTTTCTTCACTTTTTAATTATCCAACAAATATAAAAAAAAAAATTTCANTCTTTATATTTTTGTTTGGTCCAAAGGTTCAAAAATAAAATCATAGTTTTCTTTCCATGCAATTCTCAATTCCTGTATCTTCACTTTTTAATTATCAAACAAATATAAAAAAAATTTCAAAAAATTATTAAATCCTTGGATATAATATTTGTGTTGTTTTTCATCATTGCCCTTTTAGTAGAATTTTGAACTTTTTTCATGGTTTTGATTATGAAAAAAATTATAAACATTGGTTAGTTTTTTGTAGATTTGACCTAATTGACATTTCTTAGTCAGTTTAAGATACTTATACCTCTCTAAACACCATCATTCACTCTAAGTCATTCATATTCATCCTTCTAAACATTTTCCTAAGATTTTACAAAATTTTTCACGGAGACATCATTGGGCAATATGACACTACTTAGACTTGAGGCTGAAGCGTTACTTATAGGAAGCTTTAATAGATTTTAAACGGTTGATAGCCTTTTCATCTCCACGAGACTATGAGTAAAGGGATAGCCACCAAGCCTAGGACTTAATCATAGTTTAGCAGAAATATAGAAAACCAAACTCTTAGATGATAAAGAAGGAGAGCAAGTTGTCAAATATTATACATGTAATAATGGTAAATTTAGGGAAGTCTCTTAGGTTCTATCCTTGATGGCAATGAATAATATTAACTTCTTTCTTAGGGTTTAGGTTAAANAAAAAATTATTAAATCCTTAGATATAATCTTTGTGTTGTTTTTCATCATTGTCCATTTAGTAGAATTTTGAACTTTTTTCATGGTTTTAATTATGAAAACAATTATAAACAATGGTTAGTTTTTTGTAGATTTGACCTAATTGACATTTCTTAGTCAGTTTAAGCTACTTATACCTCTCTAAACACCATCATTCACTCTGAATCTTTCATATTCATCCTTCTAAACATTTTCCTAAGATTTTACAAAATTTTTCACGGATACATCATTGGGCAATATGACACTACTTAGACTTGCGGCTGAAGAAGCCTTAATAGATTTTAAGGGGTTGATAGTCTTTTCATCTCCACGAGACTATGAGTAAAGGGATAGCCAGCAAGCCTAGGACTTAATCATAGTTTAGCGGAAATATAGAAAACCAAACTCTTAGATGATAAAGAAGGAAAGCAAGTTGTCAAATATTATACATGTTGTAATGGTAAATTTAGGGAAGTCTCTTAGGTTCTATCCTTGATGGCAATGAATAATATTAACTTCTTTCTTAGGGTTTAGGTTAAAAAAAGGAGAAATTTGGGAAGAATTAGACCCAAAATCCAAGAGGAAACCGAGGGAGCTATAGAAATTCAAAAACATTAAAAAAAAATCGTTTTTAAAGTATCAAAATGAAGCTGAGAAAGACAATAGAGGAATTTATTCACTCTAGAATTTTTATTTTCTTTTTATTGCTTGTAGATGATCCCAAATGAATTTCAAAAGAATGTCAACATGGGGTTTAAGATGTCTGATTTGAATTTTAAGAAGAATTGATTCTATAATAAAATCTATGATAGAGCCCTAAGGGAGAGCAGCTAATCTACATTTCTCAACCAAATGCCTAAATAACCAACTAAAATAAAACTTCAAATTTTAAATTAAACTATATNTATATATATATATATATATAAAGGTTAGCCCAACGGATATAGGTTAGCCCAACGGGCTATATACGTGATTTTGACCCGTGAATTCTCGATGAGAAATTACACCATCAACTAATATGTTGCAGGAAAGTGCGCAATCAAAACCAATATTGCATAACAAAAAAATTTAAAAAATAAAAATAAAAATAAAATAAAAAAAAATAAAAAAAATGGTTTAATGTCTCGATCATGATCTCCAACTAAGGGTTCAACCTTAATGATGCAAATATCACTAAATTTATTTATAATAATTTAAATGATACAATACTTTTAATAATGATGATAAGTGATAATATGTAAATTAATTGTGATTACCGAATACTGCCCATGGAATAAATATAAAAATATGTTACATTCAACATCATCTATCCATCGAATTTTCTAATCAAATTGGTATTGTGTGCTAATTCTAAGGGTAAAGCAGCTCAACTACCAACTACTACAGATTCATCCACATAGAAAATTTTTAGTCAAATCAAATTAGTTTGAGGTCCAATTCACAATGCATGTTTTTGCCGTCAGTTACTCAAAATATATATTACCTCCGTCATCCAGACGACAGTGTAACAACATAATGTAATTCATACCACCATCCATAACTCCAATTTGCCACTTAATATTTTCTCCCACAACTATTTTATTTGATTTTCACAAGCATTCACTCATATAAGAAATCGATAGTACAAGATTTGTAGGACGATGAAGTCATCCAAAGTTTATTGCATTCTTTTCATTAATATCAGCATCATCTTGACATCAATCGCATCACTGATATATTAGAATCAATTAAATCATGAGGAGTTTTGGATTAATTATATACATTTAGGGATGAAGAAAAATCTTATATCTAAGTAACTTAAGATTGAGTTTCAATTGGCTAATTTGTTTTCTTAAAAAATATAATAAATGTATAATTAATTCAAACTAATATTGTAATGAACTTAAATTTTGGGGCATTTTTCTTCTGTGTATTTATAGTTACACAGCATTAGGGGTGTAAACGAACCGAACACGAACANAAAAGGAGAAATTTGGGAAGAATTAGACCCAAAATCCAAGAGGAAACCGAGGGAGCTATAGAAATTCAAAAAAATTGAAAAAACTCCTTCTTAAAGCACCAAAATGAAGCTGAAAAAGACAATAGAGGAATTTGTTCACTCTAGAATTTTTATTTTCTTTTTATTACTTGCAGATGATCCCAAATGAATTTCAAAAGAATGTCAACATGGGGTTTAAGATGTCTCATATGAATTTTAAGAAGAATTGATTCTATAATAAAATCTATGATAGAGCCCCAAGGGAGAGTAGCTGATCGACATTTCTCAACCAAATGCCTAAATAACCCACTAAAATAAAACTTCAAATTTTAAATTAAACNATATATATATATATATATATATATAGGAAAGGTTAGCCCAACGAGCTATATACGTGATTTTGACCCGCGAGTTCTCAATGAGAAACTACACCATCAACTACTATGTAGCAAGAAAGTGCACAATCAAAACCAATATTACATAACAAAAAATTTTTAAAAAAATAAAAATAATGGTTTAATGTCTCAATCATGATCTCCAACTAAGGGTTCAACCTTAATGATGTAAATATCACTAAATTTATTTATAATTACTTAAATGATACAATACTTTTAATAATGATGATAAGTGATAATATGTAAATTAATAGTGATTACCGTATACTACCCATGTAATAAATATAAAAATATGTTACATTCAACATCATCTACCCATCGAATTTTTTAATCAAATTGGTATCGTGTGCTAATTCTAAGGGTAGAGCAGCTCAACTACCAACTACTACATATTCATCCCGATATCCACATAGAAAATTTTTAGTCAAATCAAATTAGTTTGAGGTCCAATTCACAATGCATGGTTTCACTGGCAGTTACTCAAAAAATATATTGCATCCGTCATCCAGACGACAACATAATGTAATTCATACCACCATCCATACCTCCAATTTACCACCTAATATTTTCTCCCACTATACTATTTTATTTGATTTTCACAAGCATTCACTCATATAAGAAATCGATAGTACAAGATTTGTGGGACGATGAAGTCATCCAAAGTTTATTGCATTTTTTTCATTAATATCGGCATCATCTTGACATCAATCGCATCACTGATATATTAGAATTAATTAAATCATAAGGAGTTTTGGATTAATTATATATATTTAGGGATGAAAAAAAATCTTATATCTAAGTAACTTAAGATTGAGTTTCAATTGGCTAATTTGTTTTCTTAAAAAATATAATAAATGTATAATTAATTCAAACTATTATTGTAATGAACTTAAATTTTGGGGCATTTTTCTTCTGTGTATGTATAGTTACACGGCATACCACTTGAAGTTCTAACAAAATTATATAAAATGTATCGCCATCATTATTAAAGAAAAAAAAATTGAAAGACATTTTTCTTTTCAGACATATGTTTATGATGCCAATGTTTTATAAGTGTAAATATCAAACTTTGAGTGTATGCTATATGTAAGTACAAAGGAATTGGGGTTTGTATGTAGAATTCTCTTGGGGCATTTACTTACATACCTCCCGAATCACATGTATTTACATATCAAACACTTAATTTTCTATTTTTACATTTATGCCTCCTTACCTATGGATGAAAAAGTATATTTCACTTTATAAAGTTAACAGTCATATTTTTATGTGATTTGAAAGTTTTGAGTGGTATAAATATAAAAAATAAAGTATAGGTTTCGAATTTGTAAATACATAGGAATTGAGTGCTATGTATGTACATGCCTCTTTTTTGTTGTTTGCGGAGTATATATATAGCCGCCTGAAGAAAATACTGCATACATTGTAAGTATGTGCGGATAATGTTAGATGAGAATTTCACGTCATCATAATTTCACTTAGCTGTGACGTGACCTTCCCAACCACCATTATTTGCGCAACTTTACAAAGTATTACAAAATATGTAATATTTTCTCCCTNATTTCGAACAATAACGATTCGAACACGAACGAACGCATCACTGTTCGTATTTGGTTCGTTTAACTAACCGAATGAAAAAAATTTGCTCACATTCGTCTCGTTTACTTATCGAACGAATCGAGCACGAACTCATTAACGAACCGAACACGAACTGTTCATGAACAACGAGCTTTTTTGACAGCCCTACACGGCATACCACTTGAAGCTCTAACAAAATTATATAAAATGCATGGCCATCATTATTAAAGAAAAAAAAAATTGAAAGACATCTTTTCTTTCTAGACATAAGTTTATGATGCCAATGTGTTATAAGTGTAAGTATCAAACTTTGTAAGTGTAAGTATCAAACTTTCAGTGCATGCTATACATTTAAGTACAAAAGAATTGGGGTTTGTATGTAGAATTCTCTTGGGGCATTCACTTACATACCACCCAAATCATATGTATTTACATATCAAACACTTAATTTTCTATTTTTACATTTATACCTCCTCACCTATGAGTGAAAGCGTGTATTTCACTTTGTAAAGTTAACAGTCATATTTTTATGTGATTTGAAAGTTTTGAGTGGTATAAATATAAAAAATAAGTATAGGTTTTGAATATGTAAATACATAAGAATTGGGTGCTATGTATGTACATGCCTCTTTTTTCTTGTTTGCGGAGTATATATATAGCCGCCTGAAGAAAATACTGCATACTTTGTAAGTATGTGCGGATAATGTTAGATGAGAATTTCACGTCATCATAATTTCATTTAGATGTGATGTGACCTTCCCTACCACCATTATTTGTGCAACTTTACAAAATATTACAAAATATGTAATATTTTCTCCCTCTTGTAGAGATCCACCATCCCCTTTCATGTTTTAGCACTCATCAATCCTAGCTCCGTCCAATATTAAGAGACAAATATTCACCAAACTTACCTCTCATGGAGATACATTCCAACAATATCCTTTGAAATGTTTAAATCAATAATTAATGACGGCATATCTAAGCATGAAAAAAAAAATCAAATTGCAATAAGAAATGGAGATAATGGCAGCATAGAGATGCAAACCCAATATGGATTAGAGAAAATCATGATTAAATCATCAATTTTAAAATTAAAAGTCATTTTTTTGTTCATTTATGCATGACAAAGTATTTGATATGCATTATATTTATTATTCTTTTTATTTTTTATCATTCATCGAAGCACACATGCCCAGCACATGTTGGGCACATGCGAGACGTGTGCTAGACTTATAATAGATTTATGTTAATGTCCTACATNTTTCTCCCTACTCATCAATCCTAGCTCCGTCCAATATTAAGAGACAAATATTCACCAAACTTACCTCTCATGAAGATACATTCCAACAATATCCTTTGAAATGTTTAAATCAATAATTAATGATGGCATATCTAAGCATGAAAAAAAAATCAAATTGCAATAAGAGATTGAGATAATGGCAGCATAGAGATGCTAACCCAATATGGATTAGAGAAAATCATGATTAAATTCTCTCTTCTAAAATTAGAAGTCATTTTTTTGTTCATTTATGCATGACAAAGTATTTGATATGCATTATATTCATTATTTTTTTTATTTTTTATCATTCATCGAAGCACACATGCCCAGCACATGTTGGGCACATGCGAGACGTGTGCTAGACGTATAATAGATTTATGTTAATGTCCTACATGTGCATGTCATGGACTGCATACCAGATAATATTTAAAGTGCTGTTAAATGATTATTGCCAATTGACACAACACTATTATAAGAAAAGAAGGGGCGTGCATTCAGTACATTTAATGATGTTGTTACTTGGCTCAACTGATGCTCCAAACAAAATGATTAATGCCTTTTAAATGACTCATTTAAGATTTTCTTATGTTGCCTAGAATTATATGATGAAATACGAATCTCGATTCATTTTTTATCGAAAGATTTTCAAATTCAAATTCATGAATATCTAAGCTCCCATTTCATCAAATTTATGATCAAGTTGGGTGTTTTGGCAAGATGAACAAATGTACCGTAAAATTGGTTTAACTGGGTCCAATCAAGCCAATATTAAGCCATTGAAGCATAATTAAATGTTTTGGATCGCCAATTGATTAGTCAAATGAACATCAAATTTGACATATTCATAAAGTGTTTCAATGAGAGAAATCAAATGAGCATAAGATCACCCAATTTGGAGATCATTAATGCACACAATTCCTTAAAATATGACATAGGGAGGGATCAATATAGATTAAAACACCCATCACCAAAAAGCTATAAAAAGGTTACTCTCTTCACTTAGAGGAGCGGGAAAAGAAGAGAATGAGAAGTTAAATTCCAAAGTCTGCTTTAGAGAGAACACTCGACGAATAACCAGCGGTCTCTATAGCCGAAGTTAAATTCAAAAGTTTGCTTTGGAGAGAACACTCGACGAATAACCAACCGCCTCTGTAACCTCTGACCGCCATTGACCCACCGCCTTCCATCACCACCTACCACTGCCGACCGCCGGTTGTTGGTGACCATTGCTTGCAACAGTTTTAGCCAAATTATGAATATTATTGAATTTTGTACACTATAATTTTTTTAGCTATATATAAAAATAAATGTAGTTTTTATTGTAAGATCATATCTACTTTCTCTTTATCATAAGAGAAAGTTGTACCCCTGTACTTACTAATATACAATGAATAACTTTGACTGGGCTACATCACATGACTTTTTCCCATTCAGTGTTTTACCAAGAAAAATTCTAATTTCTCTATTGGCTATATTTTCTTATCTATATATGTGCTGAATTTTCATACGACAGTAAGACTGAAATCACTATTCTATAGCCACAAATTCTATGGCACACAATAAAATTCACATCAAGCTTTCATATTTTTTGTTTATGATCAACCACAACCCTATGTAGTGATATGTACGAGCAGTGCCAAAAAAATTGGCAAAAGTACCACACAAGACTATTGATAGGCCTTTGAAGCATGAATTTCTATTATTAAACACGTGCAATACAATTTATTACTTACAACATATTCTATTAAACATTTTAAAGTTGTACTTCGTTAAACACAATAATGTCAAAATTGTTCTTTGAGAACTTGGACAGAAAAAAAACTGAGATGAAATGAAGTTGTACGGTGGCGCTCCGGAGACATTACCCAGAAGTCAACAAATATCCCAACAGCACTCCTTGGAGCGCCATTGTATGCTATGGCGGCACCCCGGCATCAGTAACCAAATTTGAATAATTCAAGTTATGGTTTTACCAACTGTCAGTGTGTGGATTTCAATTTTTTCATGTAAAAGAAAGGAGAAGAGTGTCCTGAAGTTTCTAATGTGTAGAGAAACTTTAGTATGATGTAATTTGTGTAATTAATTCTTCTCATTTTTTTTTATAATAAATTTCTTAATATGATGTTACTCGATCTTTTCACGTTAAACACATCTCAAAACAATTGGTTTTAGTCGTTTTTCCTCTCTTCTCTAAATTAGGGTTTATATGATTTCAAATCTTTGCAACGAAAAGAAAGACAGAAGTCAAAGATCATTCCAGGACATTCACAAACCGGTTAAAACTCTTCCCATCAACCTGACTAACCACAGCATGACTAAAGCAATGATAAAGAATACAACCAACATAAATCCAAACACACTGTTTCATACTTCTTTATATAAACAAATATTCTCAGTTGACAGAGATGGAACGAGCAGTAACAGCCATTGGCCAGCCATCAAAGTTGCAGGTGGGACTCATGTCCCGGCTTCAAAAGTTTCTGATTCAGCCTGAATTAATGTTTCCATTATCATTTTTTCTTTAATGGTGATGTAATCTCTGTTAATTTTTTATGACTGTTAAATTCTGTTATGATGACTCTCGATTATGTGAATTAAGACGACGCCGCCGTGTTAAATATGACTTTTCTACCGTAAAGGGACAGATTCTGGAGCGGGGCGGAAAATTCTGTCCAAATCAGGGGAGTTTCCTTATGTGGGTTGGGGGTGAGGTACATGGATAATTTAGTAATTACATATTGTACTCCGGAGTTTTCTAGGGTTATAAATAAATTTGTATGTAACCCTAGGTGTTATCCCAAATTATGTAACCTCTTTTCTGAATATTGAAAGGAATTCGATGCTCTGCACTCGATGGCGTAGACATCTTTGCCGAACCTTATTAAATCTCTTTGTTCTTTTGAATTTGTGTCGACTCCTGTTTTTCTTCGCCCTAATTTCTCAACAAGTAGTATCAGAGCGAGGTTGGAGGGCAGAGAAGAAAAATTTTGGCGGCGCAGAAACAGATAAGGTTTTAGCTGAGAGTTCGGCGTCCAGGCGTCTGATTCGGCGGAGTTCGAAGTTCGCAGGAAGACATCCTTGAAAGGTTGCGGCAATTTCACAGGTAGCATCGAGACCAGGACTCGCGACATTCGGCAGGCAGAAGTCGCACGTCAGATCAGCGTGATCGAGGCTCTCAGCAGGAGTTCGCGAGGATTTGCGGCAGGGCTGAGGCAAAGGCAAAGGAGTTCGGTCAGGCTTCCGTGTGCGGCGAGGCTTCTTTCAGCGGCGGGCGAATTCACGAACCATTGCTGGGAGGCGGAATCGAAAGCTAGAAAAGGATTCCTTCTGCGGAGCAGAGTGAAGGAACATGCATAGCGAGGATCGCGATTGGAATAGTTCTCCCGGAATCTGGAGGCAAATTGATTCTCAAATTGGGGGAGGGGAATTCCTTTGCGAGACTTCGATGCGAAAGTAAGTTTATGTGATTGATTGTGGACAAGAAAGAGGAGGAGAAATTGAGGAATCTCCCAATTTTCTTCCTTCTTGGTTTAAAAAAAAATCATTTGCAGGTGGAAGACATGGCTTCCTTTTCTTGAGGCAAAAATTTGCGCTTTCTGAATTTTCCTTCCGATTGTGTTTCTTTGCTGACGATATTTCATGGTGCACGCGACACTATTTCGGTGACGCGAAAGCATGAAACATGCAAAAGATCATGAAGGAATTTTTTTTGTAAAAGATTCGTTACAGGATTAATTTTCAGATGACATTTTTTGGTGTAAAGTTTGAGGTGGCGAAGTTTGATGGAACCGGAAACTTCAAATTGTGGCAAACAAGAGTAAAAGATCTGTTGGCTCAACAGGGAAATTGAAAGCTTTACGGGCATCAAAACCAGATGTCATGGAGGATGAAGATTGAGAAGAATTGCAACAACGAGTGGCAGCAACTATACGTCTATGTCTGACAAATGAAGTTATGCACCACGTAATGAATCTGAAATCTCGAGGGGATGTATGGAAGAAATTGGAAACTCAGTTTATAGTTAAATCTTTGACAAATAAATTGTATCTAAAGCAAAAGTTGTATGGGCTGAAGATGCAAGAAGGTTCTGATATGGTGCAGCATGTTAATGGTTTCAATCAAATAATCACAGATTTACCACAGCTTGATGTGACTATTGAGGATGAAGACCGAGCAATGATTTTGTTGTGTTCACTGCCTTCTTTCTATGAACACCTGGTGACTACTCTTACATATGAG
Source organism: Phalaenopsis hybrid cultivar (assembly GCA_002079205.1). Taxonomy (NCBI): domain Eukaryota; kingdom Viridiplantae; phylum Streptophyta; class Magnoliopsida; order Asparagales; family Orchidaceae; genus Phalaenopsis; species Phalaenopsis hybrid cultivar. The sequence goes on along the minus strand of JXCR01007783.1, from coordinate 269,332 downwards.
AAAGAAACTATCAAAGTTGATGAGATCACTACAACATTGTTGGCTCACAACCAACAGAAGCAGAATGCAGGGAAAAGCTCCCATGACGACATATTATAAGTGAAAGGTAATCAGGATCGTGGAAGGAAAAATAGAAGGATGGTTCTAGAATGCGAAATTCCAGATCCAAGTCCAAAGGTAAAAAGACAATTCATTGCTACAATTGCAATGAGCCAGGTCATATAAATAGAAATTGTTCAAAGCTCAAGAAGCTGACTGGGGAAAAATGTGATGCATCATCGAAGTCTGTAAATGTGGTGTAGAGTAACAATTTAGATTGTAGTGATGGTGATATGCTTTTAGCTTCATCAACTCAGTTCACGAACACATAGATCTTGATTCAGGATGCTCTTATCACATAACACCTAACAGGGAGTGGTTTACTTCATACAGGTCAACTAATTCTGACTCGGTCTATCTAAGTGATGATAGATGCTGCAATATTGTTGGTATTAGAGAAAACAATATTAAGATGTATGATGACACAATTAGAACATTATGTGATGTCAGACATATTCCAGATCTGAAAAAGAATTTGATTTCCTTGGGCACTTTACATAGAAATGATTTTATTCCTAAGACAGATGAGTATAGGGAAACCATCAGAATTGTTAAGGGTGTACTAACGGTGATGAAAAGAAAGTTAACTGTAGACAATATCTACAAACTATTGGGGAGAACAGTTGTAGGTGGAGTTCATTCTGTGAAGTCAAATGATGATAGTACAAAATTATGACATACATGTCTGGGTCATCTCAGTGAACGTGGGATGAAAGAATTGCATAGAAGAAGCATGTTGCATGGTATTAAAAGCTGCAAGCTTGATCTTTGTAAGTTCTGCATTCTTGGAAAACAACTAAAGTTAGTTTTATGACTAGAAAACATAAAACTAAATGGATTCTTGATTATGTACATTCTGATGTATGGGGCCCTACCAGGGAATCGTCATTGGGAGGATCTCAGTATTTTGTTATCTTTATTGATGATTTCTCCAGAAAAGTTTGGGTGTATTTCTTGAAGTAGAAATCTAAAGTCTTCTATAAATTTAAGCTATGGAAAGCTGAGGTTGAGAACCAAACTGACAGAAAGATCAAGTATTTGAGATTCGATAAGGACACATAATACACTGATTCGCAGTTTCAGAAGTTCTGTGAGGAGCATGAGATTCAGAGAAATTTTTCAGTGCGCAAGACACCATAGTAGAATGGTGTGGCAGAAAGGATGAATATGCCCTTAACTGAAAGAGCAAGATGCTTGAGACTGAATGCAAGACTTCCTAAGAGTTTTTGGGTTGAGGCTGTGAATATGGCTTACTATCTCATCAAATAGATCACTTTGGGAATCTTTGGGTGGCAAGGTCGCAGAATAGGTATGGACAAGTAATCTAATTAATTTCGATCATTTATAATTTTTTGGTTGTCCTGCTTATGTGCATGTACCTGGAGATGAAAGATCAAAACTTGATGCAAAATCCAAGAAGTGCAACTTTCTAGGCTATAAGAAATGTGTGATAGAATACAAGTTTTGGGATTCGATTGCAAAGAAGGTGGTGATCAGCAGAGATGCACTTTTTGATGAATAGTCCATGTTACAACAAAATCAAGACAAGGTGCAAGGGAATAGTTCCAATTCAGATGCAGTGCATATGGATTTAGAACAACATCCAGAAACAACTGAGAGAGTTGAAGGTTCAAATCCAACACCCGGTGATTCTATTCTATATGATATGCTGAATTATAATCTAGCCAGAGACAGACAGAGACACACCAATATAAGGCATCATAGCATACTGAGATATGAAGACTTGGTCTCTTGTGCACTTCTCATCAGCAGTGATGATCCAGCCACTTTTCAAGGAGTTATCACTAGCCATGAGAAAGAGAAATAGATGGGTGCAATGGTTGAGGAGATGGAGTCTTCGCAGAAAAATCACACATGGGAGCTAGTTCAGCTTCCTGAGGGAAATAAGGCTACTGGTTGCAAGTGAGTGTACAAAAGGAAACCAACAATATTAGAAAAAGAAGGGGAAAAGTTCAAGGTTTGACTGACAGCAAAGGGATTTTCACAGCAAAAGGGGATAGATGATGAAATTTTTCTTCTATGGTCAGACATGCTTCAATCAGGGCAGTGCTTGCATTATTAGCCATTTGAGATTTGCATTTGAAGCAGATAGACGTTAAAACTGCTTTCTTGCATGGTGTTTTGGAGGATCATATTTACATGGAGTAGCCATAAGGGTTCACTTAACCTGAATAGGAACATCTGGTTTGCAAGTAAAAAAATCATTGTATGGGTTAAAACAGTCTCCAAGACAATGGTACAAGCGGTTTGACTCTTACATGATTCAGATTGGCTACAAGAGATGTGAGTATGATTGTTGTGTTTATGTGAAGAGCATTGATGATCATTCTATTATTTTTTTGTTACTGTATGTTGACAATATACTGATTGCTGCAAAGAATATGAATGATGACCGTGGTTTGAAAGCTTTATTGACCCAGGAATTTGACATGAAAGACTTGAGTCCTACGAAGAAGATTCTTGGAATGGAGATTCATCGATACGGAAGCTCAAGACGTTATGTTTATCTCTACGTGGCTATGTTGAGAAAGTTCTAGACAGGTTTGAGATGAGCAAAACAAAGCCTGTAAGCACTCCTTTGGCAAATCATTTTATGTTTTCTTCAGAACAGTGTCCTAAGACAGATACAGAAATCGAAGACATGGCAAATGTTTCATATGCCAGTGCAGTTGGCTGCTTGATGTATGCAATGATATGTACTCGTCATGATTTGGCTCATGTTGTTAGTCTAGTCTGCAAATACATGTCTAAACCTAGAAGGGGACATTGGGAAGCAGTCAAGTGGATTTTTAGGTATCTGAATGGTACTATAGGACATAGAATTATTTTTGGCAGTCAACAAGATGATCCTTCAGTTGTAGGATACATTGATTCTGACTATGCTGGTGATTTGGATGATAGAAGGTCTACAACTGTGTATGTGTTTACTCTTGGTGGATGACCTATATGTTGGAAATCAACAATTCAGCCTATTGTGGCATTATCTACAATTGAAGTTGAGTACATGGTAGTAGCTGAAGCTGCTAAAGAAGCCTTATGGCTTATTGGGCTAGTAAAGGAACTAGGCATTGAGCAAGGTGGAGTTCAGTTGCATTGTGACAGTTAGAGTGCTATTTATTTGGCTAAGAACCAGGTGTACCATGCGAGAACCAAGAACATTGATGTCAGGTATCACAAGATCAAAGAATTGATTGCTTCAGGTGAGATACTGTTGCAGAAGGTTCATACTTATGAGAATGCAGTTGATATGTTGACCAAGTCAGTTGCTATCAACAAGTTCTTGCATTGCTTGGACTTTTTAAATGTTTCCAGTTGCTAGAGAAGCATGGTAGCCCAACCTACTTATGGTATGAAGGAAACTCCATGACGTATTACTCTTAAGGGGCTGGATATTCGCCAAGGTGAAGATTTGTTAGATATAACTCATATATAATAAAGGGACAGATTCTGGAGCGAAGCGGAGCAGAGCGAAAGATTCTGTTCAAATCAATGGAGTTTTTTTATGTGGGTTGAGGGTGAGGTACAAGGATAATTTGGTAATTACATATTGTACTCCACAGTTTTCTAATGTTATAAATATGCATGTATGTAACCCTAGGTGTTATCTCAATTTCTGTAATCTTTTTTTCTGAATATTGAAAGGAATTTGCCGCTCTACTCCTGAGGACGTAGGCATCTCTGCCGAACCTCATTAAATCTCTGTGTTCTTCTGGATGCGTGTCGATTCCTATTTTTCTTCGCCCTAATTTCTCAACACGCAGTTTATAAGGAGGTTTTCTATAGCAAATAGGTACAACAGTCATTTGGCTATGACAANTATATATATATATAATGATGTATGTGAATTGAGAGGGTTAAAAGGGGGAGAAAATTCTGAGAGCAAGGTGAGGAACCAAGAAAACTTGTATCGTGATAAACACCGATAGAGAGCTAGAGGAGATTGATTCATCCTTAAAATTGTGCAGTGTAATCTTTAAGATTGTCTTAGTGAATTGTTTCTTGATTCTCTCTTGTAGATGTATGTCTTCTGGACCGAACCACGTAAGTTCTCGGTGTTCTTGTTTGCATTTTCTTGCGATTTTTTTGTTCCCATTTTGTTGTCCTGCATTTCTCTTGGTAGCAGATTATGCTACAACAAATTTGTCCTCTGGATTACACTCAAGGAATAAAACGTAAAAAAGGTGAGAGAGAGGGGGGGAGGGAGAGAGAGAGAGAGAGAGAGAGAGAGAGAGAGAAATTAGAAAATTATATAAACTTTCATTCATAAAATGATCCTCTATTATAGATTTAAGAAACATGATATTTAAAATTACATAGATGCCCTTACTTTAGTAGAGATTGTTATTTTGGGTATTTCACCTTAGTAGGGCCCAAGGGCTTACTAGGTCTTTGGCCCAATAAGTCAGAAGAATGGGCAAGACAGTCAGCCATATCAGTCGATTGTCAGAGCCATGTCCATCTGTCGGCTGACACTTCAGGTGCAATTGATCAACTTGTCCTTCGAAGAAGAGCTGATAGCGTTGATCCGTCCATAAAAAAAAATCGTTCGAATTAGTGCCGCCGGTCGACTAAAGTCTTGAGGGGTCCATGACTGTTTGAGCTGCTCGACCTTTGCTTGTTGGCTCGCTATTAGGACTCTATTCCCAAGGAGCTATATCTAGCGACATCACTTCGTTTGAGATTGTTTGATTATTTTGAAATTCGTGCTGAAATATTTTTCATGTATAATGATCGATGGTGATTTACTGGTTGAACATTTTATCGGGCACCGAGAGATCTCATACGTGAAATTCACAACTATTGTGTGTGTGTGTGTGNATAGATATATAGATATTGGCGGCCTTAGTTTCATGTTCTACGTCCCTTTCCTCAGGCTTAGCACATGGCATGGCAATTAGTGTGCTGAGACGTTCTGGTCACCAGCACTCCTTTCTGGCAAATCATCAATTGAAAAGTAGCTATAAATAACAAATGGTTTTGTGGATGCGAGCGATGGGAACAGAGTGGTGGAAAGCGTCAGGTTGCAGGCCAATCATGCAAATGCGCATAGGAAGGAGGACAAATATGGCTTGATGGAAGCTACCCCTGTTCTGCTACATCTTATGAAATTATGAATGATTGAGGGCAATGGTATTTTTTAAATTATATTAGATTTAATGGTAAAAAAAAGGGGCCTTTACATATATACCACCCAATTCCGATGTATTTACAAATCAACACCAAGACTCTTTTTTTATATTTATATTGCACATTTATTTCATATCAAATTAAAAATATCACTTTTTTTACAAACAGATCATTTAAAACATAGAGAATTGAAAATATGGGTATAGGTTTCACCATAAATTTTCATATTTGAGTGAGAATTTGAAAAATGAATGAAAGAGAANTCTGCTACATCTTATGAAATTATGAATGATTGAGGGCAATGGTATTTTTTTAATTATATTAGATTTAATGGTTAAAAAAAAGGGGCATTTGCATACATACCACCCAATTCCGATGTATTTACATATCAACACCAAGACTCTTTTTTTATATTTATATTGCACATTTATTTCATATCAAATTAAAAATATCATTTTTTTTACAAACAGATCATTTAAAACATAGAGAATTGAAAATATCGGTATAGGTTTCACCATAAATTTTCATATTTGAGTGAGAATTTGAAAAATGAATAAAAGAGAGCAGTTGATTTGTAAATAGCAAGTTTTGGGAAGGTTTGTGTGTAATTGCCTTTATTTTATTATTATTATTATTATTATATATCTCAATCTCGGGCTTTCTTTCAAAACATGTGTGTAATTCGATCCTACGTAGAAATCAAACCCCCGACCTGAGACATACACCAAAGGCTGCAACCAATGAG
>JXCR01007783.1:236492-248482 GCA_002079205.1 Phalaenopsis hybrid cultivar | reverse complement strand
TGCCCCTAAGGGTCCAAACTTTGATAATTTGTCAAATTTAAGTCAAATGACTTTGAAATTTTCATGNTATATATATATATATATATATATATATATATATATATATATATATATATATATATATATATGATTGACTAGAGGGCAAACCCCCAATTAACCTCTTGTGACTAATTCGAGGCAAGACTACAACATATGAGCCGTGGCGTCGTATTTATGTATATATATATGTTATATGTACGTATGTATGAATTTTTAAAACCTATTATCAGGATTGGAAAGTTAACGAGTTAAATAAAAAAAAAAAGATCTTTTTAGGTTGGGTTGAGCTCTCGAATTCGACTCCTTTGAATTCCTCATTTTATTTCCAATTAATAATTCTGAAAAAAAAAAGTTTGACTTTTAACTGTTTATTAAATGAGCCGAAGAGTTTGATATGTTAACATTCCTTGATGTGAATATTTTTTGATACGTCTCCAACAAATTTTCATCAATCAGCATGAATTTCGGAGCAATTTGTTAAACAATAAATATTCAAACTTCTATTAAGAGCCATCCAGAGCTCTGATTTCAGCAAATTTATAGTCAAATTGATCAACTTGATGAGACAGATCTAATGATATAAAAGTCAGTCCAATCCGAGTCAAATCAAGCTCAGATCAAATTATTAAACTACCCTTGGAGGATTTCCAGAGACATTTGAAAGATCAAACGGATGTCGAATCTAGCGAGTTCATAGTCGAATCGAGCATCTCGACTAGACGAATTCAATGAGCCCAAGATTGGTCAATTCCAACATCATTAAGACACTCAAATGTTTATCAAATGTCATCTGATTAAGGGAAGCTCTCCGGACCGTTCGATCAAAATGGTTCATAGTTCTATATTAATTGCACTCAGAAAATTATAAATAAAGTCTCACCCGTCACATGAAAGGAGGAGGCTTAAGAAAAAACTTGAGGCTTTCAGAAGGAGCTCAAGTTCAAGATCATCCTCGCCATCGTCGATCGTCGTCGATCACCACTGATCGTCGACAACCACCGCTGACCTCCGTTGACCACCACTGATCGTCGACAACCACCGCTGACCTCCGTTGACCACCTCCGACTGTCATCGATTATTTTCAACTACTGTCGATCACCGCCGACCTCCATCAATCACCGATGACTAGACGTCGTCAGTCGAAGTTGTAACTTGGAAAGCTAATAACCCTTTCTCGTCTGTGGGACAAGGGGCATCTATAATTATCAACATATAGTAGATTTTTACAACTGGGTCAGACCCCGTGATTTTTCTCCTTTACGGGTTTTCCACGTAAAAACTTCTGGTGTTATCACAACTTAATTTATTTTTATCTGTGAGTGTGTTGAATCCTCACACAACGCTAAAACGATAATCCATTACTCTACCGCCGCGAATTTTCTAGCACTCATCATTTTTTATACAATTAAACCATCTAGTGTCACTAATGCCAATCCTATTGTGCAAAACCAGGGGAAAAAGTCATGAATGCTGCATTCTTTAAATGGATTCATATTAATATGGCTTTATTTCTGTGGGGCTTTCTATTTCTCATTTTAATCTCGCTCTTCCACCTGAGCCGGACCGGATTGGAATGGGCGATTCCGACTCGTGCCGTATGCAGGAGGAGTACCGAAATACTGCACGAGAAGTGGGAGACATAAATAAGCTGGGCCCCGCATAGCAGAGGGAGATTCTGGGGAGTGATGACTCGGTTTGGACTCACTAAATGAGCTGACCGAGTTGAGTTGAGTTTCGTCAAGCTATGTGTTTCGCTTTCTTATATTCTTGATTAGTTTAACCTTAAGTGGCCACTATATGACATTTTAAGATTATCAAATACGAATAAAATTATTAAATAAAATACAAAAAAAAAAAAACATAACATACGAATGGGATTGACTTTTCTAATTTTTAAGATAATAATTATTACAATTTTTAAATTTAGTGTCGTCACATCTAAATATACGATTTTTTTTTCTTATTGGTAACATAGATAATATTTTAAAAAATGATTATCATTGTGATGTATAATAAAGAGTTTCAAAATGATTTTAAATTGGATGTATGGGTAATGATTATTGATAACATTTAAAATATACTTGATAATTTTGATTGATTAAATACATTTATAAAAATAAGCTTTTAATTAAATATTTGAGGCTGATTTTACAGACATAACACGTAATTATTATGTATTTATGTATCTACCATTATAGTTTATGTTAGGTATGACCATAATATCAAAATTTGAAGTCTCTATGATGAAGAGATGTCTCTTGAAATTGAGGAGTTGTGTCTCTTGGAATCTAGTGGGTTGGGGGGATCAGCGAGAGCGCAGCTGAAGCGTTATGGTCCAATCCACATTGATGCATAAGAAACTCCACCTAAGGGGTTGGATATTTGCCAAGGTGCAGATTTGTTAGGTATGACTAATATACCATAAATGAGACAGATGCTGGAGCGGAGCCCACGAGCGGAGTGGAGCGGAAGGATCTGTCTAATCAGAGTAGTTTCATTATGTGGGTTGGAGGTGTGGGGGCAACACCGCTCGGTTTGGTACGTGAGTAATTTAAGTAATTACATATTGTATTATATGATTATATATATATCATGATTGTAACCCTATGTGAGTCTCCCGAGTCCCTGAGATTCTGAATCTTGCATTTTGTACTCTTTTCTGAATATTAAAAAGGAATTCACCGCTCTATTCCCGAGGATGTAAGCATCTTTGTCGAACCTCGTAAATCTCTGTGTTTTCTTCTGGATTTGTGTCGATTCTTATTTTTCTTCGCCCTAATTTCTCAACAGTTTCATATTTATAATTGTAACAGTTTGGTGAAATAAATCTTTACATGAAAATGTGTATTTCACTTTTAAAAATAATTAATAGTGATATTCTTGANATATATATATATATATATATATATATATATATATATATATATATATATATATATATATATATATCATGTTGGTAACCCTATGTGAGTCTCCTGAGTCCCTGAGATTCTGAATTTTGTATTCTGTACTCTTTTCTGAATATTGAAAAGAAATTCGTCACTCTGCTCCCGAGGATGTAGGCATCTTTGTCGAACCTCGTAAATCTCTGTGTTTTCTTCTGGATTTGTGTCGATTCCTATTTTTCTTCGCCATAATTTCTCAACATTTTAATATTTATAATTGTAACAGTTTGGTGATATAAATCTTTGCATTAAAATGTGTATTACTTTTAAAAATAATTAATAGTGATATCCTTGCTGTGGCATTAATGATTTGAGCGGTAAATATGTAATAATTAATATGAAAGTTTAGGTGTTAGATATATAAGATATTGTGTGGCAATTATGTAAATGCCCCCCTCCCCTCACTCATATATTTTTATATTTCATATGCTCCAAACACCCTTGGATTATTATTAAAATGTATGAATATTGTACAATAAGTTGCCTACAATTGAGGTACTATCTTGACTTAATCATACACAACAAATGCTAAAATAATATTTCAGAGATACCGACGATTGTCCACATCAGAGAAGAAAGTTCTATCAATCTCCAATAGCATAAGATAAAATAAATTAAGAATANTATTAAAATGTATGAATATTGTACAATAAGTTGCCTACAATTGAGGTACTATCTTGACTTAATCATACACAATAAATGCTAAAATAATATTTCAGAGATACCGACGATTGTCCGCATTAGAGAAGAAAGCTCTATCAATCACCAATAACATAAGATAAAATAAATTAAGAATGATGATATGTGGTTGGTTTAATTATCTTAATAAGAATATTAATCAACCAATCGAGTTATTAACTAATTATTATTTAGCACAAACAACCAAATTATTTGCCAAATTCATGTATTTTTTTGTAATTATGTGAATTTTAACGCAAAACAAAAATTATTGAATACAACCCAATTATATAGACTTCAAATTCCATTTTTCCATCTCTCTCCATGTTTTTCCCATTTTTTTTTTTTTGGTAATGATTATTAAACCTTACAAATGAGACCTAAACTTTGAAAAAATAGTATATACTTGAAATGAATTGATAGATTTCAGGGCACTAACTAAATAATAGTTTTAAAATTATTTTTATTTAGATATTTATATGATAAAATAATAATTTTAGAATGTAAAAATTCAAAATTGAATTGTCATAGAGAAATAAATAATAATAATAATAATAATAAATTTGCTGAAAAATGTTTTGAAATAGATGTTAGAGGTAATAATAAGCACTAGTCAAATAATTTTTAGTCCATTAAATATTCATTTTATTTAAAAGTGATAAACAATCTAATTTTATTTTTCTTGTGTTCACATAATATAAATATTATATATATATCACAATGTGTATAATTGGTGAAGTTCAATCTTCATTTTTGCATCTTGGTGAGCTCCTAAAATATAAATATTTAAGAATGACTTTTTATGTTTATTTAAATTAACATATTTTAGCATTACTATTATTATTTTTTCAATATTTTGTATTATAAATCTTAAATTTACATCACATGTTATATGGGATATGCTTTAAAACATATTAAATTTCTAGCTGCAAGAAACTATGATTCAGAATGTATGTTTCCTGAAAAAAGGGAAAAATGAAGATCACATGTTTACATAAAAAACGGAATCTTATAGGCATCCTTATAATTGAAGAATGCTGAGAAATTTGCTACTGAGTCGAATGAATGTAATGTGCTGTTTCATCAAAATTAGTTTTGCTGACAGCTCGATGCCAATAGATCTGTAGNTACATGTGCATGTCATGGACTGCATACCAGATAATAATTAAAGTGCTGTTAAATGATTATTGCCAATTGACATAACACTATTATAAGAAAAGAAGGGGCGTGCATTCAGTACATTTTATGATGTTGTTACTTGGCTCAACTGATGCTCCAAACAAAATGATTAATGCCTTTTAAATGACTCATTTAAGATTTTCTTATGTCGCCCAGAATTATATGATCAAATACGAATCTCGATTCTTTTTTTATCGAGAGATTTTCAAATTCAAATTCATGAATATCTAAGCTCCCATTTCATCAAATTTATGATCAAGTTGGGTGTTTTGGCAAGATGAACAAATGTACCGTAAAATTGGTTTAACTGGGTCCAATCAAGCCAATATCAAGCCATTGAAGCATAATTAAATGTTTTGGATCGCCGATTAATTAGTCAAATCAATTTCAAATTTGACATATTTATAATTAATTCAAATGTTTCGATGAGAGAAATCCAATGAGCATAAGATTACCCAATTTGGAGATCATTAATGCACACAATTCCTTAAAATATGACATAGGGAGAGATCAATATAGATTAAAACACCCATCAACAAAAAGCTATAAAAAGGCTACTCTCTTCATTTAGAGGAGCGCGAAAAGAAGAGAATGAGAAGTTAAATTTCAAAGTCTGTTTTAGAGAGAACACTCGACGAATAACCAGCGGTCTCTATAGCTGTAGTTAAATTCCAAAGTCTGCTTTGGAGAGAACACTCGACGAATAACCAACGGCCCCCGTAACCTCTGACTGTCGGCTGCTGGTGACCATTGCTTGCAACTGTTTTAGTGTAAGATCGTATCTATTTTCTCTTTATCATAAGAGAAAGTTGTACCCATGTACTTACTAATATACAATGAATTACTTTGACTGGGCTACACCACATGGCTTTTCCCCATTCAGTGTTTTACCAAGAAAAATTCTAATTTCTCTATTGGCTATATTTTCTTATCTATATATGTGTTGAATTTTCATACGACACTAACACTGAAATCACTATTCTATAGCCACAAATTATGTGGCACACAATAAAATTCACATCAAGCTTTCATATTTTTTTTTTATGATCAACTACAACCCTATGTAGTCATATGTACGAGCAGTGCCAAAAAAGTTAGCAAAAGTAACACACAAGACTATTGATAGGCCTTCGAAGCATGAATTTCTATTATTAAACACGTGCAATACAATTTATTACTTACAACGTATTCTATTAAACATTTTAAAGTTGTACTTCGTTAAACACAATAATGTCAAAATTGTTCTTTGAGAACTTGGACAGAAAAAAAACTGAGATGAAATGAAGTTGTACGGTGGCGCTCCGGAGACATTACCCAGAAGTCAACAAATATCCCAACAGCACTCCTTGGAGCGCCATTGTATGCTATGGCGGCACCCCGGCATCAGTAACCAAATTTGAATAATTCAAGTTATGGTTTTACCAACTGTCAGTGTGTGGATTTCAATTTTTTCATGTAAAAGAAAGGAGAAGATTGTCCTGAAGTTTCTAATGTGTAGAGAAACTTTAGTATGATGTGATTTGTATAATTAATTCTTCTCATTTTTTTTATAATAAATTTCTTAATATTNTAATTCAAGTTATGGTTTTACCAACTGTCAGTGTGTGGATTTCAATTTTTTCATGTAAAAGAAAGGAGAAGAGTGTCCTGAAGTTTCTAATGTGTAGAGAAACTTTAGTATGATGTAATTTGTGTAATTAATTCTTCTCATTTTTTTTTATAATAAATTTCTTAATATGATGTTACTCGATCTTTTCACGTTAAACACATCTCAAAACAATTGGTTTTAGTCGTTTTTCCTCTCTTCTCTAAATTAGGGTTTATATGATTTCAAATCTTTGCAACGAAAAGAAAGACAGAAGTCAAAGATCATTCCAGGACATTCACAAACCGGTTAAAACGCTTCCCATCAACCTGACTAACCACAGCATCACTAAAGGAACGATAAAGAATACAACCAACATAAATCCAAACACAGTGTTTCATACTTCTTTATATAAACAAATATTCTCAGTTGACAGAGATGGAACGAGCAGTAACAGCCATTGGCCAGCCATCAAAGTTGCAGGTGGGACTCATGTCCCGGCTTCAAAAGTTTCTGATTCAGCCTGAATTAATGTTTCCATTTTATTTTTTCTTTAATGGTGATGTAATTTCTGTTAATTTTTTTTTACCGTTAAATTTTGTTATGATGACTCTCGATTATGTAAATTAAGACAACGCCGCAGTGTTAGATATGACTTATATATCATAAAGAGACAAATTTTGGAGCGGGGCTCCAAATCAGGGGAGTTCCCTTATGTGGGTTGGGGGTGAGGTACATGAGTAAGTTGGTAATTGAATATTATACTCCGGAGTTTTGTAGGGTTATAAATAAGTCTGTATGCAACCCTAGGTGTAATCCCAAATTTTGTACTCTCTTTTCTGAATATTGAAAGGAATTCGCCGCTCTGCTCTGAGGACGTAGGCATCTTTGTCGAACCTCGTTAAATCTCTGTGTTCTTCTGGATTTGTGTCGACTTCTGTTTTTCTTCGCCCTAATTTCTCAACAAGTGGTATCAGAGTGAGGTTGGAGGGCAGAGAAGAAAAATTTTGGCAGCCCAGGAACAGATAAAGTTTTAGCTGAGAGTTCGGCGGCTAGGCGTCCGATTCGGCGAAATTCGAAGTTTGCAGGAAGACATCCTCGAAAGGTTGCGACAATTTCGTAGGTAGGATCTCGACCAGGACTCGCGAAAATAGGCGAACAGGAGTCGCACGTCAGATTCGGCGTGATCGAGGCTCTCAACAAGAGTTCGCGAGGATTTACGGCAGAGTTGTGGAGAAGGCAAAGGAATTCAGCCAGGCTTCCGTGTGCGGCGAGGCTTCTTTCAGCAGCGAGCAAATTCGTGAACCATTGCTGGGAGGAGGAATCGAAAGCTAGAAATGGATTCCTTCTGCGGAGCAGAGAGAAGGAACAGGCAGAGCGAGGATCGCGATCAGAACAGTTCTCCCGGAATCTGGAGGCGATTTGATTCTCTAATTGGGGGAGGAGAATTCCTTCGTGAGACTTCGATGCAAAAGAAAGTTTTTGCGATTGATTGGGGAGAAGAAAGAGGAGAAATTGGGGAATCTCACGATTTGCTTCCTTCCTGATTAAGAAAAAAAATCTTTTGCAGGTGGAAGACTTGCTTATTTTTCTTGAGGTGAAAATTTGCGCTTTCCGTATTTTGCTTCCTATTGTGTTTCTTTGTTGGAGATATTTTGTGGTTCACGCGACACTATTTCGGTGATGCAAAAGCAGAAAACATGCAAAAGATCTAGAAGGAATCTTTTTTAGAAAAGATTCGTTGCAGGATTAATTTTCAGATGATATTTTTTGGTGCAAAGTTTGAGGTGGCAAAGTTTGATGGAATCAGAAACTTCGGATTGTAGCAAACAAGAGTAAAAGATCTGTTGGCTCAACAGAGAATCTTGAAAGCTTTATAGGTAGCAAAACCAGATGTCATGGAGGATGAAGATTGGGAAGAATTACAACAACTAGCGGCAACAACTATATTTCTATGTCTGACAGATGAAGTTATGTACCATGTAATGAATCTGAAATCTCCATGGGATGTATGAAAGAAATTGGAAACTCAGTTTATGGCGAAATCTGTGACGAATAAATTGTATCTGAAGCAAAAGTTGTATGGGTTGAAGATGCAAGAAGGTTCTGATCTGGTGCAACATGTTAATGGTTTCAATCAAATAATCACAACTTTATCACGGCTTGATGTGACTATTGAAAATGAAGACCAAGAAATGATTTTGTTGTGTTCGCTGCCTTTTTTCTATGAACACCTGGTGAATGAGAGCTTTCCCACAGCTTGATGTGACTATTGAAAATGAAGACCAAGAAATGATTTTGTTGTGTGACTATCAAAGTTGATGAGATCACTGCAGCATTGTTGACTCACAACCAGTAGAAGCAGAATGCATGGGAAAGCTCTCATGGAGACAGTTTATATGTGAAGGGTAATCAGGATCGTGGAAGGAAGAAAGAGAAGGATAGTTTTAGAAGGTGAAATTTCAGATCAAAGTCCAAAGGAAAAAATACAATTTATTGTTACAATTGCAATGAGTCTGGTCATATAAAGATAGATTGTCTAAAGCTCAAGAAGCATACTGGGGAGAAAGGTGATGTATCATCAAGGTCTGTAAATGTGGTGCAGAGCGACAATTCAGATTGCAGTGATGGTGATATGTTTTCAGCTTCATCAACTCAGTTCACGGATGCATAGAGTCTTGATTCAAGATGCTCTTATCACATAACACCTAACGGAAAGTGGTTTACTTCATACATCTAAACTAATTCTGACTCAGTTTATCTAGGTGATGATAGATGCTGCAATATTGTTGGTATTGGAGAAAACAAGATTAAGATGTATGATGACACAATTAAAACATTATGTGATGTCATACATATTCCAGATATGAAAAAGAATTTGATTTTCTTGGGCACTTTACATAGAAATGATTTTATTCCTAAGGCAGATGAGCATAGGGAAACCATCAGAATTGTTAAGGGTGCACTAACGGTGATGAAAGGAAGTTAATTGCAGACAATATCTATAAACTGTTGGGGAGAACAATTGTAGGTGGAGTTCATTCTGTGGAGTCAGATGATGATAGTACAAAGCTATGACGTATGTGTCTGGGTCATCTCAGTGAACGTGAGATGACATAATTGCATAAAAGAAACCTGTTGCATGGTGTTAAAACCTACAAGCTCGATCTTTGTAAGTTCTATATTCTTGGAAAATAGAATAAAGTTAGTTTTATGACTGGAAAACATAAAACTAAATGGATTCTTTATTATGTACATTCTGATGTATGGGGCCCTACCAGGGAATCGTCATTGGGAGGACCTCAGTATTTTGTTATCTTTATTAATGATTTCTCCAGAAAAGTTTAGGTGTATTTCTTGAATTAGAAATCTGAAGTTTTCTATAAATTCAAGCTGTAGAAAGCTGAGGTGGAGAACCAAACTGCCAGAAAGATCAAGTATTTGAGATCTGATAATGACACATAATACACTGATTCGCAGTTTCAGAAGTTCTATGAGGAGCATGAGATTCAGAGACATTTTTCAATGCACAAGACACCATAGCAGAATGGTGTGACAGAAATGATGAACAAATTCTTAACTGAAAGGGCAAGATGCTTGAAACTGAATGCAGGGCTTCCTAAGAGTTTCTGGCAGAGGCTGTGAATATGGCTTGATATCTCATCAATAGATCACCTTGGACATCTTTGGGTGGCAAGGTCGCAGAAGAGGTATGGACAAGTAAACTAGTTAATTTCGATCATTTACAAATTTTTAGTTGTCCTGCTTATGTGCATGTACCTGGAGATGAAAGATCAAAACTTGATGCAAAATCCAAGAAGTGCAACTTGTTGGGTTATAAGAAATGTGTGAAAGGATACAAATTTTGGGGTCTGACTGCAAAGAAGATGGTGATCGGCAGATATGCAGTTTTTGATGAACAGTCCATGTTATAAGAGAATCAAGACAAGGTGCAAGGGAATAGTTCCAGTTTAGATGCAGTGCAGATGGATTTAGAACAACATCCAGAAATAATTGAGAGAGTTGAAGGGTCAAATCCAACACCTGGTGATTCTATTCCAGATGATCTGCGAAATTATAATCTAGCGAAAGACAGACAGAGAAGCACCAATATAAGGCCTCCTAGTAGATTGAGATATAAAGACTGTCTTTTGTGCACTTCTCATCAGCAGCGATGATCCGACCACTTTTCAAGGAGCTATCACTAGCCATGAGAAAGAGAAATTGATGGGTGCAATGGTCGAGGAAATGGAGTCTTTGCAGAAAGATCACACATGTAAGCTAGTTCAGCTTCTTGAGGGAAAGAAGGCTATTGGTTGCAAGTGGGTGTACAAAAGGAAACCAACAGTATTAGAAAAAGAAGGGGAAAATTTCAAGGTGTGACTGGTAGCAAAGGATTTTCACAGCATAAGGGAATAGATTATGATAAAATTTTTGCTTCTATGGTCAGACATGCTTCAATGAGGGCAGTGCTTGCATTAATAGCCATTTGGGATTTACATTTGGAGCAGATGGACGTTAAAACTGCTTTCTTGCATGGTGATTTAGAGGAGCAGATTTACATGGAGCAGCCATAAGGGTTCACTTAACCTGGACAGGAGCATCTGGTTTGCAGGTTAAAGAAATTATTATATGGTTTGAAACAGTCACCAAGACAATAGTACAAGCGGTTTGACTCCTACTTGATTCAGATTGGCTACAAGAGATGTGAGTACGATTGTTGTGTTTATGTGAAGAGCCTTGATGATCATTCTATTATTTTTTGTTACTGTATGTTGACGATATACTGATTGCTGCAAAGAATATGAATGATGTCTGTGGTTTGAAAGTTTTATTAAGTCAGGAATTTGACATGAAGACTTAGGTCCTACGAAGAAGATTCTTGAAATAGAGATTCATCGAGACGGAAGCTCAAGACCATTATGTTTATCTCTACGTGGCTATGTTGAGAAAGAGTTGAGATGAGCAAAACAAAGCCGGTAAGCACTCCTTTAGCAAATCATTTTTAGCTTTCTTCAGAACAGTGTTTTAAGACAGATACAGAAATCGAAGACATGGCAAAGATTCTATATGCAGTTTGCTGCTTGATGTATGCAATGGTATGTACTCGTTATGATTTGACTCATGATGTTAGTCAAGTATTCAAATATATGTCTAAACCTGGAAGGCGACATTGGAAAGTAGTCAAGTGGATTTTTAGGTATCTGAATGGTACTATAGGTCGTGGAATTATTTTTGGCAGTCAGCAAGATGATCCTTCAGTTGTATGATACATTGATTCTGACTATGCTGGTGATTTGCAAGACAGAAGGTCTACAATTGTGTATTTGTTTACTCTTGGTGGAGGGCCTATATGTTGAAAATCAACAATTTAGTCTATTGTGACATTATCTACAAGCGAAGCTGAGTACATGGAGGTTTTCTTTAGCCAATGCGTACAACGGTCATTTGGTTATGAAAACTGTTTAACTGATTATCTTGTATGATCCATTGTCTATATATATATATGTGATTACATCATTTGGTTATGATGTATGTGATATATATATATATATATATATATA